>JALPQI010001335.1:0-141776 GCA_025490895.1 Thaumatotibia leucotreta | reverse complement strand
GTTACTTTTACCTTAATAAGGTTCGAAATCTTAAAATTCAAGTCAAAACTAAATTGCCGGTGAAACGTAATGTCTTTATTTTGTTCATTCAGGTAACCCTGGCGGTTTTTACACCCTGGAACCACACAAGTCATCACTTTTATCACATTCCGTGCACTTATCGAACAGAAATATACATGAAAAGCTTTATTTTAATCACTTTTACTATTTGCGGTTTAGGTGCACTAGTATACCCAAACAAAGATCGTTGACAGGCATTGCCGGCGTCACCCACAGATAAAATAGACTCGGTCTATCAATTTTATATGTCTATGAATTTTAGGATATAATAAAGGTTGCAATACACTTGTTCAGTCATTAAACTTATTTTAAAATAACTCAATAACAGTAAGAGTTAAGACACTAGTTTCTCAGAGAAATTGACTATTTTTATTTAAAACACCGTGCAGGTAACAGTAGCCGTTTTCATTACCTTCCTTACATTTATTCTAATGTGAACCAAAATAATCCCTATATACTCGTATTATTCGAGATAGTATTGTACAGGGTGCCATAGTAGAGTTTTATCAAATCACTATTTTTGTGCCTCATTTGTCCAGAATATGAGAGGAAGGGAATGAAGTCGAAACACCGAGAGAACAACCAGATGGCTTATGATCAGAGATCGGACAAATGCGCGTCATTGTTCGCAATAGTAAGGACATGACTCCAAAATCGATGAAATAATTAATCATTCAATCATTTTCAAAAAAATACCTATTTGACACCGGTAGCTATGAAAACCTTGGTAAATAATCATCTTAAGGCTTGGACATAGAATTTCAGAAAATTATTCGTTTAGTTATTCATTTATTCTATTTTGTAGTCATGTCCATATATTATTGCGAACAATGTCGCACATTTGCCCGATCTCTGCTTATGATGTTATATATATAGTCCCGTTTCATCCATATATCGAGCTTCGCGTGACTTTCGCACTTGTACTATTAGACGCGCTAGCATCATAAGCATACAGCGGCACTATCGCGAACTTCGAAATCCATAAATTTCGAGGATTTGTCTCACTCTAATGATGCCTTCGTTGGAGACTTTGGAGTGACAGAGACAAAATCCTCGAAATGTATGAATTTGGAAATTCGCGGTAGTAAGCCTGGAGTGGCTTTATTTGCTACGATCCGCGAAATGCTACGAAAGCGTAGACATTGCTACGTTGGTGCTACGTCGGCGTGTCTGCGGCTTGTTAGGCAGACAGAAAATGTACCTAATGCTCAAAGATAGGCAATTCATAATTTTGCTGTTATAGTAAAATAAACAATAAAATAAGTATTGTTGCCACCATAAGTGTTGTTGTACTAACCTATATTTTATAACGTATTTAAATTCCAATACACGTCAAACTGGTAAAGGTTGCGGGTGTCCAATGGATGCGGACAGCTCACGACCGATCTTTGTGGAACTCTCTGGGGGAGGCCTATGTCCAGCAGTGGACGTCAATTGGCTGATGATGATGATGATGATGACACGTCAAACCAAACTACCAAAAACTACCAAAGATGGCGAAATGTCACGCTGTCCCATGTCATTACCATTGTGACGTTTCAGAAATAACCAACCATCGGTACACAGCGATATTAATAAATGAATACAACTCGTTATTGTGTAAATCGTGATAAAGTTCATCCTTTTAAGATATGTTTTTAATGTATTAATCGCGTTACACTTCTCGGTTTGTTACTAGCTTTTGCCGTTGTCTCCGTCCGCGTTTAAATTATTCTTAAAGCTATGAATTACCAGACATAAATTCCTAGGATATCACATCACTTCCGACATCATCATCATCAACCTATACTAGTCACTGCAAACTCTTGGTAAGTATAGGTCCCCAGAAATTAACCCATGGAGTGAGTTTACGAGCGACAAACTACCGATATGAATGAACCGGCTATAAAAGCAAATGAAAGAGACACGTCGATGTTCATAGTTACTCGTTCAGCTATGAGTTATAAATCTCGCTGTGTCTCTTTCGTTCACACCGCAGCGCTTATCTTTTGGTCGTTTCTATAGCCTATAGCTCATAGCTTACTGGCTCGCGATGGGACCAGAGCCTATGTCACAACAGCCCATAGTCGTATAAAATCCATTGTTATGTGACTCATACGTCTTAGGAGTGGCTTAAGGTTGTAGTACCTTCGAAACATTAAGTACAGATGTCGCTAGTGATTAGATTCACAATACCATTGGAAAAATTCGCTGTGATCGACGGAAAGTCGTCTGGTGTATTTGGAAGCACGTTGGACCGGCAATCCAGAGGAAGCGGGTTCGAATCCCGTGACAGCCAGTCTATCGCAGTTGATTTTTTCTATGGTAATCTGTTACGACATTGTGGGATTATCTCCATTGAATGCATTCATCACACATAATCAACCTCTGCTGGACTGGTCCACTGCTGGGCTTAAGCTTCTCCTATTAACTGTGCATATGAACTGGATATTTGGAGGTAAACGGCCATGATTGCCACTCTGGGCAAGCGGGTTGGTGATCGCAATTTAGTGTGTCCAAGTGTCCACTATGATGATGCTGCTGCCCGTCATCAATCTTCCATCAACGAATATTCATTATACTTCAATCACTTAGTCGACTCTTACGACCTCCACGGGAAGATTTGGGATAAATGTATTCTTACTGCAGTCACTATGCGACTTTAGTATTGCGTGCATCGTTGCTTAATTAAAAAAAAAAATAATATTTTAGCCTATACAGGGTGGTCCAAACCTTGACGTCAAAAAATTTTTTTTGGTTCCCTACGTCATGGGCTATCAGAATATACCCCATGTATCTAAGCCGATTTTTCGTAGTTTCCGAGTTATGAATTTTTGAATTTTTTTTTTTGAGTAATTCTGGAATGAAGAATTTTATTGATAAAACAAAACTATTGGGTTTTTTAAATATTGTCTTTTCGTAAAAGTATTACTATAAATAAAGCATTTATTGACATAAAAATTAGCGTCCTCACTTTGATACAAGTAGGATAAAAAATACCAAATTCAAAATTATACGTTAAAAACGCATAAAAATAGCATTAATGTATGTAAATAAAAAAAATAAAACATATCCCAAGGATGTTTGGTAATCTAAAGACTGCCTTAGACCTTAAACCTTCGTAAAAGCAAAAAAAAAGTGATACTTAATGATGAGGATTTTTCGGAGTAGTCGGTCAAATAAACTTAAAAAAACTTCTTAATTTTTAATTTAAAAATAAAGTAAAATTTCGTCTGTTTTGTTGTTCTTATCAATAAACAAAGACAGAAAATACCACGAAAACTCAATTTGTGTAGTTATTCAAGTAATTTTTTACCACTTTAAAATTTTAAGCTTTTTTAAGTTTATTTGACCGACTACTCTGAAAAATCCTCATTATTAAGTATCACTTTTTTTTGCTTTTACGAAGGCTCAAGGTCTAGAGCGGTCTTTAGAATACAAAAATTCCTTGGGATATGTTTTATTTTTTTATTTACGTACATTAATGCTATTTTGATGCGTTTTTAGCGTAAAATTTTGAATTTGGTATTTTTTTATCCCACTTGTATCAAAGTGAGGACGCTAATTTTTTTGTCAGTAAATGCTTTATTTGTAGTAATACTTATACAAAAAGAAACTAGTTAAAAAACCCAATAGTATTTTTATAATGAATAAATTTCTTCATTCCAGAATTTCTCAAAAAAAAATTTTTCAAAAATTCATAACTCGAAAACTGCAAAAAATCGGCTAACATATATGGGGTATATTCTGATAGCTTATGACGTGAGGAATCTAAAAAAAAATTTTAACGTCAAGGTTTGGACCACCCTGTATAATGTCCCACAGCTGGGCACAGGCCTCCTCTCAGGGATTGGGCTATAGTCCTCACGCTGGCCCTAAGCGGGTTGGAAACTTCACATACACCTTTGGATTTCTTCGTGGATGTATGCAGGTTTCCTCACGATGTTTTCCTTCACCGAAAGCTAATGGTTAATAAAAAAAAATCCTGTCCTTTATATTAAAAATGTTTGGCTAAGCCTCTAAGTTTAAACTGCGTTACTCACCTTTTTTGACCTCTGTTACGCAATGGTTGCATAAAATTCTATTACGTGCTCGTAGGTGGACATAACGTCGCCACCTCACTGCGTAAAACCTTAGAGTGGTTTAATTAGTCGTATTCTTTTTAATTAACCCGTTTACCTGTGTTTACGAGTATGAAACATTTCTTGTGGCAACTTGCACAAAATTAAACCTTGGAATATATTGGGCTATGTTGTGCATATCTTTTTGGATTAAGTATCCAATCCTATAGCAGTCCAGCGCGGCAATGCGGCCAGCCTTCTGGGCACTCTACGTACGTACAAATTTTTAATTTAAAATTTATTTTTATTGTCTTAGTACTTTATTCTTGTGTTTTTTGAAATAAATATATCTATAGTTGTAGCTAGTTACGAGATATTTTAAATCCAATCCTTACATTAGCTGTATTAAACGTTTTCGTTATAATGTATATTCCTTTATATCAACGGTTTTCATGAAATTAATATCGCATTAATTTCCCTCAGAGTATGGTGAAAGTGATTATAATGATTAATTATAATACCTAGTGGCGATGGCGATGTTTGCCAACGTTGGCGAAAACTGAATCGTTATGAAAAAAACCATTTCGAACATCAAAACTTTTAACTTTTAAGGCGGGATCACATAATGCGATTTATGAACGGACTTTGTACAAAAAATGCTTTCTAACACGGTCAAGGTTGGTAAGTAGAAACACTATCCTAAGTATCGGAAAGCAGAATGCAAAACATGATGTAGTACTATGTCAACTTAAGCCCGCTAAAGTAAGAAGATTAGTTCCAGCTTCTGGCACTGGTCTCACCGCGAGCTACTAAGCTATAAACTGTCGGCTATAAACACGAACAAAAGATACGCACTCTCGTGTAAATAAAAGAGACACGGCGATACTCGCCCAGCTATCAACTATCACCGCCGGGCGAGTATCGCCGTGTCTCTTTTATTTACACGGGAGTGCGTATCTTTTGTTCGTGTTTAAAGCCGATAGTTAATAGCTCGCAGTGAGACCAGGCGAACCGTTTCTCGAAAGCTTGTAACTTGTAATAAAAGCGGAAGTCTCTTTTTAACATTATTAATTAGATAAGGACTTCCGCTTGTATTACAAGTTACAAGCTTTTGACTAATAGGGCCCAGTGCCTTAAAGTAAGAAGATTAGTTCCAGCTTCTAGCTTAGGTAAAGTCACTTCCATTCTAATATCATACCGTCAGATTTAAACGAATTTACTCTCAATTAAGTACATTAACGTTATTATTAAGTTACGATCTCCGCACTAACTTAATAAGAAGCTTTTAAAAGATACCTTTACATGACAGTGTAGCTATTTATATTATTAAATTATAATGTAAATAGGGCATCCTAATTTAATAGATTATAATTATATATTGTAGAAAAACTAAATAAGATAAAAAGCGCTTGTGCCTAAAACAAACTTGTACTCAAAACATACTACTAATAAAAAATATAATTTTATGCAATTAATTCTACCGACCCTATTGAGAACAGAACATGTAATAGCAGGCCCGCAGTACGCTTTGGGCTTTGGCCGAGGTTGCTCCGGACGAGGACCCTCTTAATGGGTCGAAACATGTCGAGCAATCATCGACTTAAATAAAATAATATTAATATAATAAAATAATATAAAATTAATACATTAGTTATAATTCTAAAATATAAAAGCACATATGGTAGTGATTTTCCTGACATAATACGGCCACAAATTCCGACTTATGATTACACCACCTTAATGTCTACGCAATAAACGGTTGACAATCAAAACTCACTAAGTAACAAATACCTACTTGAAATAGAGATCGTATCTAAGTTCTAATTCAATACTGACATAAGAGGTTGCTAAAAGTAGTGACAGTTTTTAGAGTGAGTTTTGGTTGTCAGCTGACGATATATTGTTGTCACATGGTTGTCACCTAACCCGTAATGATATCTTTGACATCGAGTTTACAATCAATGTAAATAGGAAGTTCCGTGCATTTCAAGTGACATCGTTCTGATAAGTCCCGAAATGATGTCATGTCGCTTAACTTACCTTTATCATCCTAAAAATCATGGCGTGACAGCATGACAACTGACATAAATACGAAACCCGACTCAAACAAACAGGACATTTACACGTCAAAATTCGTGCGTGCACAGAAGGGAAAGGGAAGTCATCGGATTTCCCATAAATTCTCAATTATGTAAGAAGAGTTGTTCATTTTATATTTTATACTAATTAGGCTACTATATATATATAATTAACGAGTGGCCGAGTATGTTGTTGTTGTTGTATTCTGGCCATTTTTTCCGCAACTCGACATCAAACGTGCCTAACGCCAACCCCGAAGCGTCCCAACGCTGGCCCAGTACTTGTTGAGGACTTCACATACACCCTTGAATTTCTTCGCAGGTGTATGCAGGTTTCCGGACGATGTTTTCCTTCACAGTGTAGTTCACGTGAGTATCTCTTTTTTTTTACAGACCAGATTTTAACAGACCAGAATAGATATTTAAGCTCCTATACAACTAAAATTTATTGCTCGTTTTTTTGACGTTTCTATTTATAAATTGATAATGGTACGGAGGCCTTCGTAAGTCCGCCTCGCACTTGGTCGATTTTCTTTGGTATAAGACATTTTGTAACTTGGTTTATTGATCAATCTCAAATTCAACCTTTCCATACGGCTTCAAATTAATTTAGGGAGCTACCGCTAAATCACTAAAACTCCATCAGAATCACGTGCGCTTATTAAGTACCTACTCATCGTATTCATACAAATTTCGAGCTACTAATACAATTATAATATAATCAACTTGCGCAAATAATTCTCTAATGGATATGTGTTATGCATGCTTGCTTTAATATTCGCTTATGGAAAACAGTTAATATAATAATTATACAAAACAATGTGCGATTTAAATAGTAAGTGCATTTTCTTACTTACTTATAGGTAGGGCTATTCGAGGCAGCAATAATATACTCGTAGATAGATAAAATTATAGATACGATTATATTACAACCGCCGAACAAATACTTACGCCTTTAAAAAATCTGTTCGTGGTTTCTTTGCTGGTAGATAAAAAATAAAGTTTAATATGGTTTAATACTACTTTTATTGGGTATATAGTATATATTATTTATTAATGTATGTATAATATAGGTATGTATTCATGTAAATATTATGTAGGTATATGTGTATTTTAGTGTTCTTAGTATTTTATTTGTTTTTGAGAATATGCTTTGTTTACATTACCTTCATTTTATTAATGTTTTTGTTAATGCACCGCCTACAATCTTTCTGCTTTGCCTCAAGGTTGACTGGTAGAGAATTCCGTATGGCATTATATATTTTTTCTTTTGTGCAAGAAAGATTAAATAAATATTATATTATGTGAAAATATTAATAAATAAATAAATGTGAATGCTTAGAAAACAACAAGGAGCAACTGTTTCTGGTACTGATAAAGCAGACAGAGACATGCCCTTACAGGATTCTAACCCGGAACCTTTAGCAGTGTAGCAGGGTGACTACCAACTATAGGATACGTCGGTCGTCAAATTAAAATAAAGCACCAGAATGAATTCTCTCTTTTAATAAATCGTGCAAAATTCGAAAAAGGTACACGTGTCCATACGTGTTTAATCCAGGGACAGGAACCGGTATTTTACAAAAACTTCTATATATATATATATATATATTGGCCACAGCATCTATCGCAGATGATTGTTGCAGCGTCTAATGTTATCCTACGCCATAGGTTGACCGCAACGCTTTCGATGGCTATATAGCCCTAATGCGGAGCGACATTTCCTGCCGCAACGTTCACAGACATGTTGAGAGTCCTGTGGAGGAGGCCTTGCCCTCCGGATCTTTTTCTGTCTGAGAGCCTCCAACCAGTCAACATCGTGCTTCTCCATTCCCTTTCTGAGGTCACGCCGCCATTCCGGCCTCATTTCTGCTTGCCTCTCCCAGCTTTGGGGTTCTATGTTAAAACAGACCAGGTCCCTTTTGCAGCAGTCTTTAAATCTCAGGAGAGGACGACTGACTCAGCATGACCTGACGTGACATTCTGATGGGGGCCATTCTGTGTACGTGACCAAGCCAAGCGAGCCTTCGTTGTTTCAAAATTGCTATAATACTGGAGCAGCGTGTTTTAGAAAGTACCTCTTGGTTGCTCATATGGTCCCTCCATGATACCCCGAGAATGGACCGCAAGCAGCGCATGTGGAATGCATTTAGTTTCCGCTCTTGTTTGGCATATGTAGTTAGTGTCTCTGAAGCATACAATAAAACACTTAGGACGCAGGTCTGATAAACAAGAACTTTTGTGTTTATTGTTAACTTCCTATTCCTCCAGACACGCGAATAGAGTTTCCCGAATGATGTCGATGCTCTGCCAATCCGAGTATGGGAACATACCCATACTACGTGACCTGTTTAGGGGGGGGAGGGGGTCCGTCAAAGTACCACTCTTGGTCACCCGGGGGAGGGGGGGGGGTCTGGTATCTTGTCACGTGACCAGTATATTTCGAGATTATTTTGTAATAATGTAATTTATATTTAAAGCGGACTTACACGCCACCGTTATTTCCCATCACTAAAACTGCATTCACTACATCACTATTTCTGAGAATCGCAAAATGACCGACGCGCGACGTTTATATGGCCGTGCGCCGCCGCCGCGCCACTCGCCAGTCGCCAGTACGGCCCAGACACTCACGGAGTACGGTCACGTCGCTCTTTATTAGCTATGGCGTTGTACGATCGAGTATATAGTGCATTTGCTAAATGCTATAGTGATTCATTAACAAAGCAAGCAATCCAAAAAAAGACTAATGAGTTTTGGGTGCCATTGAAAGACGCGCACAAAAAAAACCCAAAGGAACTGGAGCGTCTCGCAGTTTTAAAAATAGAAGAATTAAGTCAATTTGCGACTAAAAAAAGCGCTCGACGCCTGAATTTCTTTGTAAAGGTGAGTTTTCTTAGTTTTTTGGTTGCATATTTGGTTTTGATAGTTATAATGGTTTTTTCTCATGTTAATGTTTTAACAATAAAAAGTATGTATGCGTGGTAATCCTTTTTTAACATTTTGTATTTTTACCTATACCTATCTAATAATAATCATCATTTTTAGAATTATAACTAACGTGAGACTCAAACATATTTAAATATTTATCACACGCGCAATTTTATTTGGTCGCGGATACTCCATGATGAGATCCTCTAAATGGATCGAAACATGTCGTGCAATTATCGACTTAAATTACGTGAGTAACCCGTGTGATAAATATTTAAATAATCATCATCATGCCTTCGCTTCGGCATAATATTAACAGACTAATCAATATATTATTTCTGCTGTCGCATGTGTGGACATTGGTGATGAGTGTTTCTTTTTTTTGGGTTTGGTTATATCATAGCTACCTGCACGAAAAGCTTCAAACACGGAAGGTGGTCTTAATGTGCTTCCCAAAACTGAAGATATCAGTGACAACACGCCTAATGAGTCCGTTTCTATTCCTCAGAAAGGTATACCGCTTATTTTAACCTATAACTCTTTCTTTTCTGCCAATGCCGATGTATTTTCTTTTTTGCACCTCATAGGTACAACTTTGAATAAAAGCTCGTAAAGTTAAATTTGATTCACTTCCTGGTGTATTTGTAATCTGTTTAAACTGAAATTATGCACGCATATTAAGTGCATGGGCAATACAAAATTATGATGATATGGAGCTGATCTGATGTAGGAGCTGAAAAGTGGCTAAACTCAGAACTCTCTCAACAAAGAGTTGATGACTGTGCAAAAAAATGCAGTCAGTAATAAAAGCTTGTATTAGACTTTGTATTTTTGTGAGTCATAAATACTATTAAATATTCATATTATAAGATTAAAATTCACGGATTTTTATCACTACTGGCGTCATGTCACAGTTCATATAATACACGTATGTGCGTTTTAAGCGTAATTTTATATTTAATATTAATATTTAGCTAGTTTTAGTACTAAAAATTTACCAATTTTTGTATGAAACTGGTTATCAAATATGTACTTAAGATAGTTAAATATTTTTTGTGTATTTAAGGTATAGTTATAAGTCTGGGTCCTGTATAATTATATTCATTATTTAATTATTAAATATGTAGGTATTAACAACTTTTAAAGAAGCCATTTTTAACTACTTTAATTTTAAATGAGTAGTGACATAGTTTATTCTTTTCTATTTCTAGCCTGCGATAATGAATTGTGCGTCAGTCAACCATCTACTTCAATGCCTTCGACATCTGCATCGACACCGAAACAAGACATTTTAAAAACTGAGATTTCTGTTCTGGAAGCCCAAATCAACGCATCCGTTAAAAAACGAGACGCAGGACTTGCTACAGACGGAATCGAAACATAAATAAAAAAATTAAGACACGAAACTGAGACCAAGAAAAAAGAATTAAAAAATAAAATCGTTCGTGCAAAGAACATGCGAGAATTTAGGGCAAAACAAAAATCTATTATTTTGAGTTTGAAATCCGCTCATCCCAACGTGCAAGCTTCATGTATTAAGGCTCTGCCAGGACGCCCTTCACTTGAAGAAAGTCAGCCAGGCCTTCTTCAAGCGATATGCGACATAGCGACTCATGGAAGCTCAGCTGCTGATCGACGCCGATCAGAAGTATTGAGAACTTGTAAGACCCTCGACGAATTAAATGCACTTCTTGGTGAAGAGGGATTTTCTATATCACGAACCTCCACATATCGTAGGCTGATTCCAAAGTTTTGTAAATCATCAGAAGGCAAGCGACATGTCACAACTGTGCCTGTAAGTCTGTGTCGAGCCCAAACTGATAGACACCGAGATCACGCCGATCAATATTTCTGCAAGGCTACTGCCAACAGTCTTGAGGAGCTTGCATCTGTACTTGGGCCTGAACAGGTAGTTTTTATCTCTCAAGATGATAAAGCTAAAGTACCCATTGGAAAAACAGCTGCAAAAGTACAGGCTCCTGTTTTAATGCATCTGAATTATAAAGTGCGCCTCGATGACCATGATTTTGCTGTTGGACAACGCCATCAACTGATTCCTTCAGTATATGCTGGGATCATAATCAAAGAAAACTGCATGGGTAGAAAAGAAGCTGTTACATATTCTGGTCCAACGTATACCGCAATACGCAGCGGAAAACATAGTAGCTCAACAGCAGCAACTCACGCTAATGACCTTATGAAACTACTAACATTGGACGAATTTAAAAACCTGGCCTTAGGGAAAGACGGAAAAGTCAAACCTGTAATGATTATTTCGGTGGATGGAGGACCGGATGAAAATCCACGCTATAAAAAGGTGATATCACACTGCATATCGCACTTTAAAAAGTACGATTTGGATGGGCTATTTGTGTTCACGAATGCACCCGGTCGATCAGCTTACAACCGAGTAGAGCGAAGGATGGCACCCTTGAGCCGTGAACTAGCCACGGTAGTCCTTCCATATGAGCACTACGGTTGCCATCTCGATTCTCAAAGGCGAACCATCGATGAAGAGCTAGAAATGAAAAATTTTCAACATGCAGGTGTATATTTTGATAAAATGATACATTGTCTATTCTGTAATTAAATTTTTAAACAATATTTAACTTTAGAATTACAACTAACGTGAGACTCAAACATATTTAAATATTTATCAAACGGGTTACTCACGTAATTTAAGTCGATAATTGCTCGACTTAAATTTGTACTCCATGATGAGGATCCTCTAAATGGATCGAAACATGTCGAGCAATTATCGACTTAAATTACGTGACTAACCCGTTTATAAATATTTAATTTCATATTGTTTTCAGGTGAAACATTGGCTGAGATTTGGTCGCAGATGGTTATTGATAGCCACGACGTGATAACGGAGTATGTGCCTCCTGGGGAAGTGCTTCCCGAAACTACACAAGTGTGCGACAAGTGGTATGGAAATCACGTTCGGGAAAGCCAATACTTCTTACAAATTACAAAATGCACCGATGGTTCCTGCTGCGCTCCTCGCCGCAGTGCACTTAGGCACATTTTAAACACAGGATTCTTTCCAGCACCTTTTCCAATGTCACAAAATCCATTTAACATTCCGAACCCGGATGAAGTGACATCGGAAGCATTTCCGTCCCTGCTGGTGCGGCAGTGTATGTCCTTACGCCCCGGTGTGTCACGGGGCAAAGAAATGCCATATGACACATACTGCCCATCCATTGTGAAAGATATAACTGCGAGGACATGCCCGATCTGTGGGTTGTATTTTGCGTCAAAAGTGTCCATGACCAGCCACCGCAAAAATCTGCATGGTGGAGAAGGAGATGTGTCTCGCGTCCGACCTCTGCGGGTTCTCTCGAGACGACCACAAGAGGTCTTGTGCGTCTTAGAGGAAACCGTGGAGTGGGTGGACGTCGAGACTGTCGATGAGAATGTAATGGCCATATTGACCACAGATACCCCAGAAACAACCGCTCCCATTATTAAGGACGTATCCGAGTGGATAGAAGCTAGTAATGTTTTTATTATAGAATAAATAGATTTTGTATTTTCTGTATTTTGATTGTATTTATTTCCTGGCAAATGTTAAATAATCCTGAAGGGCGGAAAAAGAGATGGAACACTCGAGCTGATGAACAGTGATCGGATTAGGTAGTGCCATTTCGCGGGACTTCGGTACGTTATCTTAGTGTGGACATAACTTCTAAGCCCGACATTTAATACGAAAAGTAAAATTTTTGTTCGAAAATTTACAATTTTATAGTTATTTTGTTTACTTTCAGTTTGATATTGATAAAAATTTTACTTATCGAACATGGTTTTAAGGGTATTTTTGCACAATAGCTAATTTTGTCATATGAGGTATCGAGACAAACCAATGTGGTTTTACGATACTATCATAAAAAATGTATGTAGTTAGTATTATATCCTAATAAATAAAAAAAAATGTGTGCCCTTAATAATGATTTTCCAGTTGTTAATTTCACACTCGTAGTTAAATGATTGGTTTAATCAATCATTTTTACTTCTTTACCGGACTTTGAGACGCTCTTATTGGGACTCTTTTGGCCGATCTCACTGGACTTTGATTTCGTTAACTACTAACTGGACTGAGGTTCTGGTGGTCTAAAGTAGAGCAGTCATAGAGTTTTCTTTAATAATTGTTTTATTTCTACTACTGTTAGTAGCAGCTATAAAAACATCAAATAAAAGATGTATTAATAAAAGATATTCACCACAAAATACAAAATTCTTTAATTTTTTCATGTTTCTTCAATTTATGACATAACAAGAAAATGTTCTGTAAAAAAATATAAGTCCCAGGATCCCGAGGCTTATCCATGTTAAGTATAATGTTTAAGGTCATTCACCCGAAATGGCACTACCTAATCCGATCACTGCTGATGAAGCTTTATTAACAAAATTAAATTTACAGGCAGAGGCACTCTCCTCGCCCTTGATGCATTAATAAATGTACTAATTACTTACATAAAAATTTTTAAAACCAAAAGTACAATTCTACAATTTAAAATTACTATTTAACCTACGCCTGCACTTTTTCAAAGACCAACAAATACTACGTGAAAACTAGGGGGGGGGGGGGGGGTCTTGGCATATACTACGCTTGGTCACCAGGGGGAGGGGGGGGGTCCAGAAACGCTTAAAAAAGGGTCACGTAGTATGCGTATGTTCCCTATCCAGTTCTTTGTCGTTAGACAACGTAGATGTTGTGGTCGAGCCGAGGTAGCAAAAGTGATCTACAACTTCAAGGATGGATCCGTTTTTTTCGTGTTCGCGCTCATCGAGAATAGATCACAAGCACGACTGAACCTCGTTACTAACAACTCCTGCAGGTCTTCTTCGGTGTTAGCGACAAGTGCAGCATCATCTGCATATAGAAGTTCGCGGGTAATAATTTCCAGGCGTTTATTTTTCGATTTCAGAAGATTAATATTAAACAGCCTCCCATCCTCCCTCGTATGCAGATGAACTCCGAAATCGCAGTCTCCAAAGGCAGACATAAGCAGAGCCGAGAAAAATATGCCAAAAAGAGTAGGTGCCAGCACGCAGCCTTGTCTAACTCCACGTTTAACGGGAAATGGAGACGAAGAATCACCATCGTAAACTACGGAACCGAGCATGTTCTCATGAAAGGCGCGAATTATGGATAAAAGTTTGGGTGGACATCCAATCCTGTTAAGCACCTCAAATAGACCCTCGCGACTTACAGTATCAAAGGCCTTATTAAGATCGACGAAGGCGATGTATAAAGGGACGCATTGCTCCCGACACTTTTCCTGAATTTGACGCAGAATAAATATCATATCATTTGTCGAGCGACCTGCGCGAAATCCACATTGCGCCTCTGGGTAAATACGAGCTGCAAGTTTTTCCAGCCTTTTCAACACTACTTTTGCAAAAACTTTCCCAGCAATACTTAGTAGCGAAATTCCACGGTAGTTATTACAGTCACCTCTGTCCCCCTTGCCCTTGTATAGAGTGACTATATTTGCATTTCTCATATCACGTGGAACTGTTGCCTCGTCCCAACAACGCAGTAACAGAGCGTACAGAGGAGATGCAACACACCCAAGTTTTAAGAGCTCTGCGGGTAAGTTGTCACTGCCAGTGCTTTTGCGTAACTTCAGGCTAACAATTGCAGAATGGAACTCATCACCCGATGGAGGGTCATCAAGAGCAGTCATGGCGTCAAAAGGAGGTAGGTCTTGGAGAGCATCGGGCGAGATGTTCACAGGTTCGGAATACAACCCAGCGTAGTGCTGCTCCCATCTTTCCAGCTGTTCTGCTTTGTTAGTGATCGGGCGGCCTTCGCTATCTTTAATGGCGGCACGCTTTCGGCTCGTCGGTCCTATGGCGCACTTTATACCTTCATACATCCCTCTGAAATTACCAGTATCACGGCAGTGCTGAATTTTTTGGCACAGATTGATCCAGAACTTGTTTGCGCAATGACGACTGATGCGTTGAAATTCAGATTTTGCAGACTTATAAGCCGCCTGCTTCGCGCTGCTTCCGGGATCACTTAGCAGACATAAGTGAGATGCTCTTTTCTTCTCTATGAATGGCAACAGGATGGCTTCACTTTCTGAGAACCAGTATACGACATCCTTATTTTTTATGCCAAACACACTTAAGGCCGTTTCGGTTATCACATTCTTTAGTAGCTGCCATGCTTTTTCGATAGTATCCATGTTATTGATGACATTTCCAGTTAGTTTCTCTTGGATTTCTGCAGAAAACTGAGCATACAAGTCCTTGTCTAACATGGCCCTGGTGTTAAAATGAATCTTACGGCAGTCCTTTCTGCTCGAATGGATCTTTTTTGGCAAAAGGCGAGTCTTAGCCATAATTAAGGAGTGGTCAGTGTCGCAAATCGCACTGTGGTATGTACGAGAGTTTAGGACATCACGCAAGTCCCTCTTTCGTGTAATTATGTGGTCAAGTTGGTGCCAATGTCCCGAACGTGGATGTTTCCATGACACTTTGTGGGCAAGCTTGTTTTTAAAATACGTGCCTGTGATACAAAGGGAATAAGTCGCACATAGCTCCAATAGTCGCTGACCATTGTCATTTAAATTCCCAACTCCATGCCGGCCCATGACCTCTGGCCAATCATGGGCATTACTCCCGATCCGGGCATTAAAGTCACCTAATATTAGGACCTTATCAGACACGCGAACACTATCAAGAGAGGAGCGCAAATCATCGTAAAATTTATCTTTGACCTCAGCCTCAGCTTTCAAGGTTGGAGCATATGCGGAGATGATTGTAGTAAAGCCAGAAGCAGTGTGTAGCTTTAATACCATTATACGTTCCGATATTCCTGTAGGAGGCTCTATGCAACCAAGAAGAGAATTCCGAACCGCAAAAGCAACACCATGCTCGCGCCTCTCATCGGGACTCTTCCCTTTCCAGAAAAAGGTATAGTTATCTTCGCGCAGACTGCCTTCATCAGCCAGACGGGTTTCTTGTAACGCGGCTACATCAACCCGAAGCCGCAACAACTCCCTGTCTATAATAGCAGTTTTCCTCAGCGTCGGACTATCGACTTCATCTTGTTGCGAGGATTCAATACGTGGCAACATAGTCCTAACATTCCAGGTTGCGAATCTCGTTAAAGCCAGGGTCCTAAATCTAGTCTGGTTGATATTATTTATATTTGTATTGACAGGTGTTGTGGTAACCCGATTTTTTACAGAAGTTGTGACACACCTGCCGCTCCACACACCTATAGAAGCTTAAATCGGGGGACGGACCAGTACCTTATTGGCCGGGGGCTGCCCAGCTTCGGCAGGCGGTAACTGATCAGTTAGCCGCGATGGGCTATCCTACCGTCAAGAGTCACCCCTGGCGCCTGCACATGACGCCCATTAGCGCAAGCTTATCACCGGTGACTGTGACTCCCCGTGTTGATTTCCACGCTTTGTTAAGGCGTGGGTGAAGTGTCCTCTTCACGGACGCTGCATCGCCTGGGACGCAATTTGAAGACACGAACTTGCCCAACATTCATGACTCCCTCTCGGCCTAGTCAGCTTGACCCACAGGAACGAACAAGTCATTACGTGTGGAGCTGATTCAGCTGCAGGAGTTGCCGACTTGTTCGGGTTGGACCCTACTGTCGCCTACGGTACTCCAGATCCGTTGCCCCGTCCGCCAATGCACACCGTACCGAAGCCTGTCCTCTCCGATGACATTGCCGTTGAGGTCTTCACCCAAAACTTCTAAATAACCCAATATTTAACCATGTTTTCTTTTTTGTTAAGGTGTGCAATAAAGAGTATTCTATCTATCTATCTATTTCAATATTTTTAGGGTTCCGTAGCCAAAATGGCAAAAACGGAACCCTTATAGATTCATCATGTCCGTCTGTCCGTCTGTCCGTCTGTCCGTCTGTCACAGCCAATTTACTCGGAAACTATAAATGCTACAGTAACGAAATTTGATAAGGATATGTGTTGTATGAACCGCTACAGGAATGTGATACTAAATTGTAAAAAAAACCATTGGGGTGGGGGCCCTCCATACATGTAACTGAGGGATAGAATTTTTTTTTAGTCGTACATAAGCGTGTGGGGTATTAAAAGAAAGGTCTTTGAAAATGATATGAAGGTTATACGTCATATTTTTATTTAAGGAAATCGTTTTCGAGATATCAGGTCTCAAAGTCTGAAAAATGTGTCCCCCCCCCCTCTATTTTGTAAACTACGCGATATAAAATTCTGAAAAAAATATATGTTATGCACATTAATAAACTCTATCAACGATTTTTGGTTTGATAAAATTATCTCCTGTAGTTTTTGAGGTAGGTTGATTTAACTGTATTTTTTTAATAATAAATTGATAATGGTACGGAACCCTTTGCGCGCGAGTCCGACTCGCACTTGGCCGGTTTTTTATACTCTTTTTGTACTGCTCAATATTTTATGTAAGTTACGATATCATATTTTTAAATTATGCCATTAACTTACAATTTATATACCGAAGAACGAAAAAGAACAAAAAAAGAACCGTTCTTTTTGTATGGAGAAAATAACGGTTCCGGTCCCTGGTTTAATCAAGACAAAGAAAAAAAATACTCCGAACAATTCACGCCCATTGCGTAATAAATAAATGCACTATTACAAGAGCAAAGTGGAAGAGCAAAAATTCTTTGCTCTTCCACGATACAGTACATATAAGGGAATTAGTGTAACCCGCAATAATTACTTGCGGCAAAATAAATACGCAAATAACTATAACAAACCACCACCAACAAAATACTATACTCGACACGTTTTCGCGTCCCTACGAGGCATCATCAGTATAGTATGTTATGTCACATCAGCATGATCCTATCTCAGTCCACTGCTGGACGTAAGCCTCTCCTATTAATTGGAAGCACGTTGGACCGGCAATCCAGAGGAAGCGGGTTCGAATCCCGTGACAACCAGAGTCTTTCGCAGTTGATTTTTTCTATGGTAAGCACATCTGTTACGACATTGTGGGATTATCCGCATTGTAAAAAAATTAACACCAACATCAATTTATTTAATTATAAAACAAATTGATGTTTTCTAATCATGAATTGATTACAGCGCCTTCTATACCAAATGCAATGCAACGGAGAGTTGTCGAGTTTGCGGACGATTGTGGTAGACACACATCTCTTTGAGTGGCTTAAGGTTGTAGTACCTTCGAAACATTAAGTACAGATGTCGCTAGTGATTAGCTTCACAATGCCATTGACTAAATTCGCTGTGATCGACGGATGGTCGTCTGGTGTAATTGGAAGCACGTTGGACCGGCAATCCAGAGGAAGCGGGTTCGAATCCCGTGACAACCAGAGTCTTTCGCAGTTGATTTTTTCTATATTAAGCACATCTGTTACGACATTGTGGGACTCTCCTATTAACTATGCGTATTTTTTTTATGTGATGAAGGTAGACAACTGAGCTCTTAGCCCACCTGATGGACCCATAGACATATAGCGATAAAAAATCGCCTATGCGCTGCCTACCCTGAGGACTTAGATGGATTGCCTCTATCTATGCCAGTAATTACACCGGCTATCTTACCCCCAAACCGAAACACAGCAGTGCAAACACTGCTATTTAGCGGTAGGTTAACGGGTAAGACGGTGGTAGCTATCCGGGCGGACCCTGCACGAGGTCCTACCACCAGCAAAAAGCAGCGTATGTCGCATTAGGAACAATCTTATTTCATCATTATCATCATCTCAGCCATAAGACGTCCACTGCTGAACATAGGCCTCCCATCTGGACCTCCACATGTACCGGTTAGATGCTATCTGCATCCAGCGTGTCCCGGCGACCTAAAATCTTATTTATCTAACATCAAATCCTTGCGCAAGTATTTCTCGGCCTTTAAACTGAATACCATATTTTATTTGTTTCAAGCGAATTCAAAACTCAAGAGAATACAGCTGAAAAGGAAAATACCCGGAAAACATTACTAGTGCTTTTTATTATCTTGGAACGTTCTTCCTTAACAAGTTTCACTCATTTAGAGATTGTAACGTCGCTTCAGATTGTATTTCTCGTTTCAATTTTGCAGCTTTGTAACAATAAATCTGTACATTACAGATACTTCCTCATCATCATCATATCAGCCGAAAGACGTCCACTGCTGAACATAGGTTTCCCCCAAAGATTGCCACAATGACCGATCCTATGCCACCCGCATTCAGCGGACTCCTGCGACCTTCACTGGCCCAACGGCCATCAGATACTTATTTTCCTTTAATTCCGTTGAAATTTAAATAAAATAATTATATTTTTTGTTATTTTAGTCTTAGTTGAATTGTTACCTTTTACGATGTAAGCAATAAAATACGTACTATTTTTAACTTTTTAATATAAATTAACTTGCTGTGAGTCTATGGAATTGAGGCTATTTAATATAAAATTATCCTTTGCAATTTTTATAGCATCATTTGTGATCTACTGATGTATATTCCTGAAATATTAGCACACAAATAGAAGTTAGGTACATATTAATTAACACGAAACGACATGTATGTGCAGTCGACATCAAAGATATCGTTATGGTTTAGGTGCCAAAAATATATTTACACGAATTTATTGCCTTGACATTAAGGTCGTGTAAATATATTTTTGGCACTTAAACCGTAATGATATCTTTGACGTCGACTGTACTAGGAAAATAGAAAAAAAACGATTACGAACCATTCCCAAAACAATTCCCATTCGTCTGGCTAATTCACGGAAATTGCATGGAATAAGTGACGATCTTATCTCCGGCCATTCAATCATGCCCCACGGGGAAAGAGGGACGACCTGCAAAAACCGTCTCTCGGGCGCCGGTGACAAATTGGCAGACCGAAGATCGACTTTGAATGACAGCTCGCGATTAGACATACGTAATACCATCGAAATATTAGGGCGGATTTTTATTTTAGTGTAGCTTTTTTTTAAATTTTCAATTTTGGATTTTTTCATATTTTTTCTACTCAGAATCGCGAGCTCTTTCGATCCTCATTAGCAGAAAAAAGTGTCACGACAATTCCATATTTTTTTTTGTCTTCCACTGAGTTACAGTCGAAGAAAGTGTAATATGAAAAATAGTAACTCAATGGATTTTTTTTGGGACACTTTTACTTCTATCAGGATCGAAAGGGCTCTTGATTCTGAGTAGAAAAAATGTAAAAAAGTCCTAATTTGGATTTATTTTTAAATCTACAACAAAATAAAAAAACCGCCCATTAGGTGATTCCTGTATTTCCTGTAATATTTAGATCCTCTAACCAACGTGTAACCGAATAAAAAAAATGGATAAACAAAATAAATCGAAGCAGCAATCTCTAGCGATATTAGACATCCCCACGCCATCCTACAAATAGTTTTTTTACGTCTTCTTTCTCGCTATAAATTAAATTACACCTTTAAATTACTTAATTCGTCGAATAAGCTTAAAACTACGATCACCATTACGGCATTTCTCCGAGCGTTTCAACCGCCGTGACTTCGGTGGCATCATTATTACCCGATTTCCGTTGATATCTCATATTTTGAACATATTGCGAAAACACAAATCAAATTATTTATTAACTAAATATTTTGATTTGTACTTTTTAATTTTTCTCCAGTAGTCACACTACTTAATACTATATAAATTATAAATATTAGATGTCATATAGGGTAACATGGTTGACACTGGGTTGCTGGTACACAGTAGGTAACGCACACAACTACAAAACGCACAGCGTTATTATTACTTTTCTACGCACCCTAGATACCTTTGACCGACACGTCCTTACTAGAGCTCAGTCCCCGTGGAGCCGCGCAAGCACAACGTCGAGCACAGGTGTCTTAAGTATCAGTGCCACGTGATGGAAACATTTCTTATTCATGTAGAGGAGTCTGTGGGAAAAACTGTGGAAGCCAACTTAAGCACGACGAGCCTGCGAGATATATATCGCTTACCAGGGAAATCCGGCCAAGCCAGGCCAGTTGTGGTGGAATTTTCTACTGTGCTTGCGAGAAATTCATTTCTATCATCAGTCAAGAAATTCAACAAGGATAGACCCTTGGAAGAAAAACTAAACACTAACCAACTAGGTTTCCCCGGTACGAAAACTGCGGTATATGTGGACGAGCACTTAACACCTGCAATTAAAAAACTATTTTTCGAAACCCGCCAGTTTGCTAAATCAAATAATTTCTCTTGCTGGCACTCATATGGTAAAATTTTATTGCGCACTAACCCAAACGAAAAACCCATTCATATAAAAACCGAAAATTGTTTAAAATCTATCATAGGAAAGTCTGAGTAATTCCATTAGTGTTCTAGTTTCTATAATTTTACAAGTAATTACTAATATAAAAATACTGGTGTTTTTGATAATTTTTAGTACATATTTTTAGTTCTTACGCTGTTTTTTTTTTTTTTTTTTTTTCTTCTTCTTCTTGTTAATATGGCAGATATAAATGGTGTTATTGAGGAGCTTGATCAGTTTGCAAAATTTGAACCTGTAAGGTGCCGGCCGGACCAGTGCTCTGAATATGTATCCACACCTGAGAAACACCTTAAAATTATTCATATAAATATAAGAAACATCAAAAAGAATTTTGACCAATTTATAATAATGTTGCAATCAACAAAAATAGAATTTGACGTACTAGTTTTTAGTGAATGTTGGCTCAAACTCACTGGACCCATTCCCCAGCTTCAGGGATACACATCGTACTCCACTAAAAATAATTCGTTACAAAATGACGGTGTAGTTATTTTTTGTAAGGACAGCTTATGTTGCTCTGCTTGGGAACCAAATTTCAAGGATGGTAACTGTTTGGTTTGTTCAACTGATGATACCGCGTTAATTTGCATATACCGGAGTCCGTCAGTAATAAACTTAGACAATTTTTATAATAGTCTTGAATCAGTGGCATCGACTTTGAAGACTTACAAAAACGTATTACTTATAGGAGACATAAATATTGACATAAAAGAAAACAGCATTGATCGACATTTCAATGACTATATGACACTGACTGCGTCTCTTGGGTTACTACCAGTGCATCGCCAGCCGACTAGACTAAAAAACTGTCTGGATCATATGATGCTCAAAAGCAAACTCCCCGTCACCCCGTTAATTATTGAAACCACTGTAACTGATCATCTCCCTATATCTCTTTGCCTAAACTTGAATGTCGAAAAAACAACTATTAATACAAGTACCATCTTACGATATGATTATTTAGCAATCAAAAAGGAAATTGATAGCGCTAATTTCGACAATATATATAACTCATGTGATGTAAATTCCGCTACTAAACTTTTAGTCCAAATGCTACAAGGCATTATCTCTAAAAATAGTGCAATAGCCTTAAAAAATAAGAAAAATAGATTATTAAAGCCCTGGATGACGCCTGGTCTATTGCGCTGCATACATAATAGAGACAAAATGCATATGAAGCTCAGACAGGATCCAAATAATCATATACTGAAATTGACCTACACCCGTTATCGAAACTTTTGCAGTAACATTCTAAAAAACCTTAAACGTACTTTTGAGAAGACTGAGTTTGAAAATGCCAAAAAAAATCCAAAAGCAACCTGGAAAGCTATTAAATCTATGACATACACCCAAAAATCTTCTAGCCCACCGAAGGAACTTCTCCAAATTTCTGGTGACTCACAAACTGAAATAAACAGTGTGAATAACTATTTTGTTAATATTGGCAGAGACTTAGCTTCCAAGATAAGTGTGCCAGTTTCTTCAGGTTTGACTAATAATGGAGCTCCTGTTCCTATTAATTCCTTTCGCTTGTTGCCAGTTGATAACGCTCAGGTAGAGAACATTATAATGGAGCTACGGACTGAATGTGCCACAGGGTGGGACAATATTCCTTGTAGGGTAATAAAACAATCCAGCTTTGCGTTATCCCCTGTCATGACCCATATTTGCAATTTATCTATCAATTCAGGCACGTTCCCTAATGCATTCAAACAAGCTGTCGTTCACCCGGTATACAAAACCGGTGACAGAAAACTCGTTAGTAATTACAGGCCTATTTCGGTGTTGAGTTGCCTTTCCAAAATCTTAGAGAAAATTATTAATAAATGTCTTTTATCCTACTTAACTAAATATAACATAATCGCACCTAACCAGTATGGCTTTAGACCAGGTTTTTCAACTGAGGATGCTGTCCTGGATTTTGCGAACGCTTTAACGAAGAAACTTGACTGTAAATCAAAATGCTACGGTGTATTTTTAGATCTTACAAAAGCGTTCGACACCGTGTCAATCCCGATCCTCCTGAAAAAGCTTGAAAAAATAGGTATTCGGGGAATCCCACTTAATTTATTCAAAAGCTACCTAATGGGTTGACGACAATGTGTAAAGATAGATTCCCTGCGAAGTGAATATGAAGCGATCAACTTTGGAATTCCTCAGGGCAGCATCCTCGGGCCAACGCTTTTCTTGATCTATATCAACGAGCTTTGCTTGTCTAAATTACCTAGCTGCGAAATTTTTGCCTACGCTGATGACACAGCACTTCTGGTACATGGCACTGACTGGTATGATGCAAAACAAAGCGCTGAATTCGCTATTGGACAGGTAGGGAACTGGCTATCGACAAATTTACTAACCCTAAATTTAGAAAAAACTAAGGTCATTCGGTTTTCCTCATCCAATACTCCGACAATTTCGACAACCTGCGAGCTCACTCATGTATGTCACAATCGAAATCCGATGACAGTGACTGTAACTGCACCCAACTGACATCTTCCCCGAACACGAACACGAACTACCTCGGGGTAGTGATAGATGCAAAACTAAACTGGCGAGCACACATAGATGCGCTCTGCACCAGAATTAGACGACTCATATACATATTCAGAGAGCTTAGATATTCGGCCGATGCGTCAACCTTAAATATAGTCTACCAGAGTCTCTGTCAGTCAATAATAACTTATTGCATTTCAGCCTGGGGTGGTACTTTCAAGACGGTTCTTTTGAGTGTCGAACGAGCACAAAGAGCCGTCCTGAAAGTACTGAGTTTAAAAAAAAGGGATTACCCCACGGCGAAACTATATGTGGATTGCCAAGTTTTAACCGTCAGGCAATTATATATCTTACGCGCTGTGTTGCGCAGACATACTATGTTACCTCTTAAGAAAGATCTGCTGCAACGGCGCAAAGGTTTTCCCATATGTAAACAACATTTCTGCAAAACTGCGTTTGCCAGTAGGCAATTCGCTGCACTAAGTTCACGACTTTACAACAAAGTCAATAAAGACATCTCAATATATGCCTTATGTAAATACGAGCTCAAATCTAAACTGCATAAATGGTTACAACAATTGTCATACGATGAAACTGAAAAACTCCTCAAATCATCATATTAACACAAAATTGCACGTTTTTAGCAAAACTTTGTACCCTTCACATTGTTTTTGGGAGTCCGGTATAGATCTGAAAGTGAATACAACAAATTCGTAAAAATACTATTCCGGACTTTTAAATTTATTTTTATCTTTTATTTTCTTTTTATATAGCCTGTCACATGTTGTAGGTTTCACATATGCATGTATTTAAAAGTAATAACCTTATAAATAAGAATATATAAATATTGGCTGCTCTACCGCTACCTCAAATAATGTATACGTAATAATATATAAAAACCAATCCCATATCCATATCCTAAAATACAGGTTAAACCTAGTTTAGGAGCTGGAAATCTTGTCATCCCTTAGCACAATGTTTGTACTGCAACTGTATACCTACATTATGTCTAGTTATAAGCTTTGTGTACAATAAATAAATTATTATTATTATTATTTACGTAAGTCGGAATTTAAACTATATTTTCCAAACACTTGCCAGTATAAGCCCTGTTATTTTTTCATTATTAACTTGATTAATTAGCTATTGCGTAGATTCGCTTTTTTTTCGATGTGAATATTTTTTCTGTTATATTTAATTTTTTTTATTTATTTTGACGTAAGGGTAGACACTGGGTCAAGTGGGTCAAGTACACAATGAGTCAGTGACCCAGTATATAATTATGTATGTTTCGTCAAATTATAACAATAATTTTATATTACAGAATGTCGAGAAAAAGGGTGATCTGTCAAAAAGTAGGCGGCATTACTGCCCAGTTAATGGAAACGGCTCTAAAAATCATCAAAAACGGAAGACTACTATAAGAAATGTGCAGTATTGTTTTACGGTCTATCCGGAAAAGTCTGCTGACATGTGGCATACCAAATGGCAGTACACAATAATATTAATATGCCACGTTCCTGGAAACAAAATCAAATGGCCGGCATTGATTGGCTAAAAGGCTTTCGCGAAAGACACCCAGAGCTATCTTTACGGAAACCAGAGGCATGTAGTCTGGCGCGAACTACTGCATTTAACTGTTACTAGTCAACTATGTCCTGAACCGGAAATGTCCGGAATTTGATCTCAAATAAAATTAATAAACCTACCAAGTAGGTTGTGGTAGTTAATAATTAAGTCTGACCTGTCTGACTGGTTATTGCAATAAAAAAATGAATAAACGTTGTTGTTTCGTTGGTTTTTTCCATATCTTGCCCACGTAATTCTCCTTGGCCCACTGTGAACAACTGATATATTCATTGTTCACCCCCCCTGTTGCACAGTGGATCAAATTCCACTTTTTTTTTAAAGTTGTACTGTTTCTAAACAGCTTCTAATACTCATTCCAGATCGTAATCTGATGAATTTCAAATAAATGAAGTATACGTTAGTCCAAAAATTATGTATATAGCACGAATATTTTTCGAGATACAGGCCTTGTAAAATGGAGTGATCCAGGGTTAACCATGTTACCCTACCGAAGAAAAACGACCAAGATCACCTATGTCCGAGGTGGGGATCGAACCCACGTACTCAGCTTTCGCGGCTTATGCCTGTACTGTACCCCTCGGCCACTCGGTCTTAGCAACCACCGGTCAAATTTCTCGGGTATATGCAATCCCTTACAAGGCTAGGCGCCTTTGACCATTCTCTAAGGGTAAGCAATACATGCCTGCACCTCCTATTAGAATACTTTTACAGTTTTCTAGAATAGCTAGAGAGAGATGGTGCTGCCATCTATTGAACATATTGCGAAAACACAAATCAAATTATTTATTAACTAAATATTTTGATTTGTACTTTTAATTTTTCTCCAGTAGTCACACTACTTAATACTATATAAATTATAAATATTAGATGTCATATACCAAAGAAAAACGACCAAGATCACCTATGTCCGAGGTGTATGGATATGGAGGCTTTTATATATATATGATATCATTATATGTGATAAGGCTGCCACCGAAGTCACGGCGGTTGAAACACACGGAGAAATGCCCATTACAGCTTAAATTAGTTTATATTAGCTGTAAAACAAATGTTTAAGGGTGTAATGAGTATCTACTACAGTTTACAGTTTATTTATTTCATATTTCAAATCAAATCGCATTTTTATGAATGACAGTCGTTCTTAAAAAAGTTATGTGAAGGGTCCACGGAAAGAACATGTCTAGTCAATTCAAATTACAGAGAGAAAAACCACCTTACTTTTAACAGAATAAGGTGTGAATTTGCCCTGATTTTTTTAAGCACTGGACATGTTTTTTCCGTGGATCCTTCATGTACTTCAATTAAGTGACCCTAGGTGGCTCTAGAACCTTGTCAAAATGACAAATAGTAAGAGATTTCTTACAATTTGATTTATAGTGTCACTTTGACACAGTTCCTGAGTGGGCTAGGGTTCCAATTGGTTGAGTGTACAGTCATGTCTAATAATATGTATACATTTCGTAACGTATGTCAAGGGCATAAGGATGAAAATCGTATACATATTATTAGATCCATAGGCACTAACATTTGAGATGTGTTGAGAAGTTACCGAAAATTTAGTGAAATCCAGGAATTGTACACAACTCCTAAATAAATTAAGCAATTCCGACTATATTAAGGAAACGTATAAAATCGGATGGTCTAATTACTTTCATGGTTTATGAACACCTTGAATTGTTTGTTAAACGAACCAAACTCAGATCACGTCGTTTGAGCGTCGAAGGATTAGGGTAAAAATAACGGTATACTTTACGGCTACTCTCTGGCGACCGTAAAGTTAATCTTATAATCTTGTTTTAGTACACGTTCGTAACTCTACTACTTAGGCGCAAACACAAAACATACGGGGAAACATCGTGCCTGAAATCGCCGCGCGACCTTTCCGCTGCACAATCAGGATATATTGAAACTCAAGCGTTGAGCAATAATTCTCCCTCTCTGTCATTTTGAATTTTGCCTAAGCGATGCGATGTTATGCCTAAGCTCTATGTCACGTCACGGTTATGAGTAGATGTCAGACATAAAAGTAATGAGATGCTAATTACTAATAATCCTAAGTTGATTATAATAATCGAAGACAAAATGTCCTCGCTATTTCATCTTATTGTACAACCAATTAGGACCCTATGCTACTCTAGCTAGACCCATATCACAGTGACAACTATACAAGATTTCATACAATTTGCTTTATGGCGTCACTTGGGCATAGTTCCTCAGTGGTCTAGGGTCCCAATTGGTTGCCTGTACTTACGGGACTTCAGTTAATATATACTAAATTTAATGTTTCTACACCTTTCATCATCATCATCATCATGTCAGCCGAAAGACGTCCACTGCTGAACATAGGCCTCTCCTAAAGATTGCGACAATGACGGGTCCTGTGCCACCCGCATCCAGCGGACTCCTGCGACCTTCACCAGGTCATCAGTCCACCTTGTGGGGGGCCTACCCACGCTGCACCCACACCTACACACACCTTTAGTGCGCTACATCTTTAGTGAGGGGAAAAATCTTAAGATTCATTAACCTTCGAACCCTGCTGTTCTCTGATCTCATCAGTACTGGTAAATGTACCATGAGCTGCCGCCGCGTTATTAACACAGACTAGATTTCTATTCATCCCGCTCGTACTTGCGTACTGGTGAGAGTGAGCTGGATAGAAAGTAAGTATGCTACCTACGGTTACAGAACTCTCAGAGCTAGTGTAAAATCCAGCGTCTAACGCTACGGGGTTATTCCCACCACCCATCTGACACCAGTGGTAACAACTGGGATTTTTTCCCCATCAGTTACCAGTAGGAACAACTGGGAATAAAAAATCCTGGGATTTATATTTAACTGGGAATAAAAATTCCTGAGATTTCTTTTTCCCAGTAGTTACCACCCAGTATTCTAGTGATGACTTACGGCGCCGAAACGTGGTCCTTCACCATCGGCCTCATCTCGGATGCTCGGAGTTTATCTGCGTGATCGAATCAGAAATGAGGAGATCCGTAGGCGAACTAAAGTTACTGACATAGCCCTCCGGATTAGCAAGCTGAAGTGACAATGGGCAGGCCACATTGCACGCAGAGCAGATGATCGATGGGGTCGAAAACTGCTCGAGTAGAGACCACGGCTAGGCAAACGCAGCGTAGGACGTCCACCCACAAGATGGACAGACGACCTGATGAAGGTCGCCGGGACACGCTGGATGCAGGTCGCATCTAACCGGTACATGTGGAGATCCAGAGGGGAGGCATATGTTCAGCAGCGGACGTCTTATGGCTGAGATGATGATGATTCTAGTGGTAACACCCATCTTATATACCAGTTGCTACCACAGGTGTCAGATGGGTAACATTTACTGGTGGGAATAACTCGCTCGGCGGTAACGCGACAACGCGCCGTCCCGTGTGTCCCGCGTCTTAGCTAGAATGCGGTGATTCCGTTCCTTCATTGTTCTGGGCCTCAAGTTAAAACGTGCGAAGTAGCTTTTATATTGCTTGTTGCTGTTTCATCTACTCTTTGCTATTAAATAAGGAACCGAAATCACTGGGCTTGTTCACGTCTATTATGTTATGTTTAAAATAAATTTCGAATATTGCTTATACCGACTAAATTAGTGTTCAGTCAGTATGCAATGAGCTGGCGGCGTAACTTATTTTCTGCCTTTACCACTTCGTTGGTTGACAACCAAAACTCACTAAGTAACAAATACCTACCTGACATAAAGCTCATATCAGTTCAGAATCTGTATTGACATAAGAGGTTGCCAAGAGTAGTAACAGGATGCTTAGCCAAGTTGCCAATCGCTAACGCTTAGTAGCGTATCGTAGTTTTCCCTCTCTGTCACTCTTTCACATTAGTGCGACAAAGACAGTTAGCTGCCTTACGTTTACGATTGACGATTGAGCGTTAGCGATTGGCAACTTGTCTAAGCACCCTGGTTTTATAGTAAGTTTGGCTAGTCAGCCGACAGCCGACGACTTAGGTACCTATATTCTCGCATAGTTCATGCAAGTGAGAGAGATAGAAACTCGCACCGGCGAGCTGGTTTATTTATTAATTTATTTTCATATCATGTACACGATATGAAAATAAATTTTGATAATTTTATGATTCAAGCATTGATACATATAATTATCAACAACAAGTTACAAACACACCCGCCACTGTCATAGACACTATACATCATTTCATCATTCTTTTAATATAAATTTTATTTATAAACCGTCTGCTACAGTTTTCAACGACGACAATGAAATAACAATTCGCTAAAATTGGAATAATTAAATCAATTGATGAGCCGTAAAGGAAAGCCTTTTAAGTGGTTTTACGTTGAGAGTTTTGATTTTACTCCCTATTTTACTCGTAGTACTTTTGTATATTCTTTTTAACTTTGTTCATTAATAAGTAATCAGGTGATAATCACAATCATTATAATTTCGTCTCTATTGAAATTAGAAATTCACTATTGTCACTAGCCACAACGTGCAACAATGGTGACATTATTTTTCGTGCTATTGCTGCATTTTTGAAATGGCAGTTGTTTAGAGTAGATGTGTGCTCTTAGGTTATTTACTAGATTGTTTTTTTTAAGTAGTAATACTATTAAATTTTTAGTAATTACTAAATACTAAATTTAATAACGCCGCCGCCGTTACTATAAGTTTAATAACGCGCCGTGTGGTGACGGCAGTAAGAATACATTTGTTACCACCCCAACTCCTCCTGCGGGTGTCGTAAGAGTCGACTAAGGGATTGAAGTGTCACTGACTATTCTACAAGATTGATGATGGGCAGCAGCGTCATCCTAGTGGACACATTACTGCGATCGCCAATCCGCTTGCCCAGCGTGGCGATTATGGGTATTTACCTCCTAATGCGTCTATACGCATAGTTAATAGGAGAGGCCTACGTCCAGCAGTGGACTAACATAGGCTGATGATGATGAAATTTAATAAATACTAATATTTAAATATGTCATATACCAAAGAAATAATACCGAAGTTTACCAATGCCCGAGGTGAGATTTTTGCCAGCTGGAGTGGCCGAGTGGTAAAGGCATCAAGAAAGCTGAGGACGTGGGTTCAAATTCCACCTCCGGCATCAGTAAACTTCGATATTTTTACTTTGGACATCTCTAATACAGGTCACCCTGTATAACCAAGCCGGCCAGCTTTATAACCTATTCATCCTTAGTTGTCATATCTATTTTTAAATACAGGGTGAAACATGAGTCGTAAACAGTAATACGTTTTTCTAACTCTATAAACAACAACTAACAATTGAATGCCCCACAAGTTACTTAGAAATAGTCATGTTTGTTTTAATTTTTTATTGTATTTTTGTTTCTTTTTCTAATTTTTATGGTGTTTTTCAGAAATAATAACGGCTATTTAAGCTATTAAAAACGTTAAATGGAATAAATATCATTAAATTTTACACAAAACTACAAAATTGCCGTTATTAATTACTTCAATTTGAAGAGGTAATTTAAATTATTCCATTAATTTGTCTTAAAAATTCTTTTGGATATCCTAAAGCCAATAAATACAAAAACATAAACCCAAAAAAATACAAAAAATAAATATATAATTTGACAATTTTTTGTAACTTATGTGGCGTTTAATTGTTAGTTATTTATAGAGTTAGAAAAACGTATTACTCTTCACGACTCTTGTTTCACCCTGCATTTAAAAATATATAGGACCTCTAAGAAAGATGGGCTATAAAGCCGGCTGGGTTGGTTAACTCGATCAGTGTCAAAATAAGCCTTCAGGCTCACCGATCTGCCATAAATTATAATTTCTCGAATATCGATATCGTACTAAGCCATCTCTTGGAACGTACGAGCAAGTGCCTGTGTCGGCTAGGAGCCAAAGATCGCCAATAACTGAGGCTCTACCGCGAACCACGAACGAAGTGTTGCCTCTCTCTCACAATCGTAAATTCGTACGTAAGTGTGACAGGGAGGCAACACAGGTTCATCGTTCGCGGTAGGGCCTCTGAGAAGATAGGTCGGAGAGGATTCCGCGTCTCGTACAAAAAATACACTTTTCGAACTAGCATAAAAATGTTCTATTATGGCACATCCAAATATACCAAAATAATACTCAGTATACATGCAGCGTATTTTTTGCTGTCGTTTGAGTTCCGTTTAAGTTTAGTAAGACCAAATAAGCAGACAATATCTTTAAACGAACGTATTCTTCAGTTTGGTGTCGGCAATAAGAATACATTTGTCACCACCTTAACTCCTCCTGCGGGTGTCGTAAGAGTCGACTAAGGGATTGAAGTGTCACTGACTATTATTTGATAAAAGATTGATGATTACACATTACTGCGATGGCCAATCCGCTTGCCCAGCGTGGCGATCATGGGTATTTACCTCCTAATGCGTTTATACGCATAGTTAATAGGAGAGGCCTACGTCCAGCAGTAGACTATCATAGGCTGATGATGATGATGATTCTTCAGTTTAACATGTAGACGAAATAATAAAATATGTCTTTTGACCCATCTATTTAATCTGCAGAACTTCCTTGCATATAGGTACCAACGGAGCATGTTTCCCGTAGTTAGTGTATTAGCCTTTATTCATTAGCTTTATTGTTAAACACTAAGTTTGGCAAACTAAACTAATTGTGCTAGTTTCTGAATTTACTGCTAGTAGAGTTTCATAATTACAGTAATTACGAGTATCATTAGGGCGGAGTATTTGTTTTAAGGCAGCAGAAATTAACTTCGGTCTAATGAGGACGATTATAGTTCAAGGATCAGACGGATTGATATCATCATAAGCCGATTTGTCTGGATTTAAGCTAGTGTACATAAGTGATCTAATGATAACCTGATGACCGTCCGTTGTCATTAGAATACTTACATCCATCTCCGTAATCAAGGCTCGGAACCGGTTTTTTCGAGAACCTCGAAATAGCCCAATATTTAAAAGTTTTTTTTTATTTTTATTTATATTTTTAAATTACTCCATTAACAAAGAATTGATATTGGCAGGGTGCAAAGCGGGTGGAGGGGGTAGCCGAAACGATCGCCGCGCTCGCAGCGGCTAAAATTGACATTATGGTCGCCGACTTCAGCTGTCAAATCCATACTGCAGCAAATATTTTCTCATCGTTTTCAGATAAATATTTAATATGGGCCTAGTAAGGTATGTTATTGTTAATTGCAATAACACCATGAAGAACAGTGACTGTAAATTTTACCGATTTAACTGTTTTCATTATTTATGAAGTATATAAGTGCTGCAATGTGCTTGCATTTCCCACTCTTATTATAAACGCAGTCGCACGATACACTCTCTACATGAGAATTGGTGTTTAGCTGTAAGTAAATTTATTTGTTAGAGAATAGAAAAAACTTTTATTGAACGGTATCGAAACACAAAAATCGGCTTACATAATACCTACTTACAAACAAAGTTGTCTTGTACGCCGTTGCTGTCACTGAAGCTTGGCGAACCACTCGGGATTTGATAATACGGGACATGTCTTCTTGGCGAATATCTTCAACCTCGAGAACATGCCCAGCTTGCACCAATTTCATCCCTTTATTCATCGTCTCCGGTTGGAAAACGATGTCGTGCGTGATGGCACGAAACCCCGTTTTAGTTATGAGTAGGCTCATTTCTAACTGAAAACAACAATATTAATGTTATTAGCAATAATGTTACGGACTGCAATTGTCCAAAATTGCCTGATAAATAAAAAAAAACACAAAATTTAATTAATATTTTTCAAAATATTTACTTACTTCCCGCTTGAAAGCGGGGACTATAATGTCTAAAATGGCCACCTGTTAATGGCGCTGTCATCGCGCACGGTGCCAATACCGAAGAACAAAAAAGAACTAAATTCGAACCGTTCTTTTATATGGAGTAAAAACCGGTATCCGAGCCCTGTCCGTAATTTAGTCGATAGTGATTGTAGAGAGCCTGCCTTCGAAGCTGGAGGTCTCGGGTTAGAATCTCGATAAGGTTCTCTAATTCTCTTTTTCAGTAGATACAAAATTATAAAAAAAACACTTTCAAGTGTCTAACAGAACATGGGAGTATTCTGTTTAGGGTTCTGGTAATTATATCTTGATTCATACCTAATAACCTTATTGTACAATAAGATTCATTTGGTCCGTTCTAAGGACTTCAAAATCAGTATAATATATCCAACTGAATGTCTCTACGAACAAATAAAACATGCAAGCTGCACCCCATACTAAATGGTCTTCCAAAAACAGTCATGCCATTGAAACAATAATAGCATACCATACTTGGCATTAAGCTTCAGTTTAATCGGATATCAAAAATTCATATCTTGCTTGCAAGTTTCACCTCACAAACAGGTACGTAAATAAAAGTTTATATTAAAACTGTGCAAAAGGTTTTCTCTCGGTATTCCTCAACATTTAAGCCAAACGTATCCACGCGTATCACAGCAAAGCTTGCGAGTAACTCTTTATGCCCACACGTTTTTAAAAATACAAATTTATTTTACAGCACAAAAGCGTCACAATGAAGGACGATGAATGAGGTGTTCTGAATGGTTCAAAGGAAAACGGAAAAAGCGAGTCGGATCCAAGGGAAGTCCAAACTACGGGAAGTATGGGGTTTCAGAGCCGAGTTCACAATATCACAATGCTTTGCTTGACAATAAAAAGAGTGTGAAAGTTTTCATTTTCACACCACTATTCTTATGCTAGCTGCAATTCCTATGTTCGAGCGAAAAGCATAAAATATTCTTTGCCATTTTTTCTCAAAATAGAATCCGTTGGACAAATAATCTACCATTGTGTACCTACAGCCTTATTGATCCTAAGTTGTTTTATTTACTAAATGGCTTTCTAACATCCAAATACACTCTTTAGGGTTCTGTAGTAAACAAGGAACCCTTATAATTTCACCATGTCCGTCTGTCTGTCCGCACTACGTGACATTTAGTATGAAAACAGCTCACCCCTGCCGAGCATTAGGTCCGCAGCATAGATCAGTGACCTACGTGTAGAAATGCTCTTTTTCGAATTGTCAAAGTCAAAGTCAAACTATTATTTATTCGAGTATGCCTATTAATGAGCATTTTCGAACTTCTGGCATAATAACAAGGAAAAAGAAAAATTACCACCGGTTCTAACCCTACACCACTGTCCTGAGATGAACTGATAAGAAACAGAACAATAGATATAGGTACAGTCGACGTCAAAGATAATATTTGGCACCTAAACCGTAATTATATTATAATAGGTATGGTGCTGTAGGTATTATATTATAATTACGGTTTAGGTGCCAAAAATATATTTACACGACCTTAATGTCAAGGCAATAAAGTCGTGTAAATATATTTTTGACATCCAAACCGTAACGATAATCTTTGACGTCGACTGTACATATTAATCATGCCTACTAAGTCTAAGTCATAGAATAATTTATATAAAATGTAAACAGTGTGATTATAATGAACATTCCCTTTTAAATAGTGCTTCCCACGTTGCTTGAAAGCCATTTAAAAAAAACGTTTGTCGGGCGCTTTGAAAGAAAATTAAAACTAACACAAAGTTTTTAAATTTTATGTTTAATTAGGTAAGTTTACGCATAACTTTAGAATCGACGCCAGACGGCAAAATATTACGATTATCTTCATAAAGAGTTAAAGAGGCAGTTTTAATGTCTCTAGAATAATACTTATTATTAATAATACTCGAAACTTCTCTTAATGTTTTAATGTAACGACTCTGTCTTAAACATTATTGAATAATTAATAGTGATGTTCTAAAGTGATAATTATAATTACAAGTTTATTACAACAACCGATATTCTCAAAGTGTGCTTCAATACGTGACCAAGGTCATTTCAAGGGTTCCTGCGAAAAGCGTTCAAACAGTATGGATAAATATGCCGTCAAAGTTTCGAACAATGTAACTGTTCAAATAAATATCCATAATCTAGTATTCTTTTATTGTTTTAGTGGTTTAGGATATGTTATTAATAAGAGTTGCTTGAGTAACACAAAGATTTAGCGTTATTTAATGACAAATTTGAAATTAACCACAATACTTAATAATAAAAATATAATACTTCTTTACCCCGTTCGCAACATCTATAGACAGCGGTTTTTAGTAGGGACTTAGGGTAGGATCTAGTCTTGAGAATAGTACAAATAAATATATAAATATCTTGGGACATCTTACACAAATCGACTTAGTCCCATGGTAAGCTCAATTAAGGCTTGTGATGTGGATACCAAGCGACGATATATATTTAATAATAGATAGATACATATAGATACTAAAATACATAGACATGACCAAGGTACACATATTTTTAATAATGCAATTAAGGAAATGAAATTAATTTAATTTCCACGGCGACATATTAGCACTCTCATTTTAATTTTTTATTTTGAATAGACATAATATATCATAGTTTGGGTGACAAATATAAAAATTACCTTGCCACTTAAAAGGCGACAAAATTGAGTAGGTTAGATTTCCTCACCAAAAGATTTTTTAATTACGCGGTTTTTTGCAATAATCGCACAATTTATTATGTGAAGTACCTAAGCGTGGCTTGATTTCTTTAATGTTGTTTACGTCGAACATAGGGTTGAAAAGTGGTCAACCGTCAAAACTTTGAGAACCTATGTACAAGACAAACAAATTCGACCGAAAATTGAAAGTAACATCGTAGGCATTACCGGTTTATGAATAAATATGAGCCCATTAACATTTCTCGTAGGAGGGATGCTGGAATTCACCGTCGTTTCACTTAAACGATGACACAATATTTCGTACGGTAAATTACATTAGACAATAAGACAACATCGCGAGACTAAATTTAACGAGATTTTCGCAGTTTCTGGAACGAGAAATGGAAGCACGTTTAAGATGTAGGTATGTGAGTAGTTGAGTACCTACGATTTTTGTACTTGTAATGACTAATGGCAGTAGGTTTTACATTTTTTAATCGCGTATCTATTTCATTAAATATGTATGCTTTGAAACGTACTGACCTCCAGCTGAGTTTCTTACTGGTTCTTCTCAGGAACGGCGTAGGGTTTGAACCAGTAGTAGTTTTTTTTCTCTCATGTCAGACGATTCGAAAGTGCTTATTAATAAGCTTACTTGAATAAAGAATAGTTTGACTTTGACTTTGACTGTTTAAAATAATGAGTGAAAATCGTAGATGTATAAATCACAAAATTGTAATATCGTTGCTTATCAATCTTATCATGAACAATGCTGTAATCCAAAATAGTACGCGCCTGCAATTGGAATTCTAGTGCTTCATTGTTAGAATTCTTATTTCGACAAGTTAGTAAGTTAGTATCTTGAGATGCAGCATTGTTCATGATAAGCGTCGATATGTTTTTGTTAAAATGGATTAGGTATAAAGATATTTTCATTTATAACGTCAATTACGCGTTACGCGCTATATGACGTATCAACCCTAAAAAAAAATGCAATCTCGAGTGAAACGAGTAAAGAATGAGTCAGATTTAAGGATGTTTAGTGTGACGGAGCGGGTTCGATTCCCATCTTAGTCTCTAATGGACTGGGTCTTGTTTTCTAGTATATGATATATATTTCAGGGGGAGACCTAGGAGAGTTGACACAAATTTTACATATCCACGCATAACTTCTTTGTTATACAAGCTATAAGGACGTAACCATCATTTTTAGAAAGGAAATTTCATAATCTAATTATAAATGTCAATTCGAAAAGTAATAAGTCGTTAGAAGGTGGCAAAAACATCGTTATTCTAGAACAAGTCGGGTTGTTTCAACCCTCCTAATACCGAGATAAGTTGAAACAGGTACCTGGGTAAGTTGACACATAAATAGAAATTAAAGTTTTAAGATAAATATAACCATAGTTTTGGCAATAATCGTATTTATTTTAATAAAACACTTTACTAAAACAACTTAGAGGTCAAATTTTAAAAATATACTAACAAAAATATGTTTTTTCTTATAAGAATAATAAGGCACCTTTATTGTACGATTGTGAGTACACTTTTGGTTTTTTCTTACCTATATTATAATAATTCAGGCCCTATATACTTAAATAAGTTTGAGTCTTTTGCACACTAAAGTTATCCATAATCACATGAACGTTAAGACACTAAATGAGATTAATTAAACATTATAATTGTAAGTCCTTTCACTAAAAAAAAATTAAATAAATCTAACTAAAATAATCAAACTTAACATATTATGGTAATTGATAGTTTTACCAACAAAAACACAGAACATTGATATATCTACTAATAACGTATTAATATTAGAAGAAAAATATAATTTTTGGTTATGTGTGGTTGCATTAGTGCGTACCATACCTCTTAGATAAGCATAGAATGGATCTATCTGTTTTTACTCTATATCTAATGTCTATGTAACAGCTGTTGGATCTTCAAATAAAATAAAATAAAAAATATCGAACTAGGTATGATAAAATGCGACGTAATAAAAAATTAGATTTAATTAATTAGGCTAACAGTTTGATATAATATATGTAGTTCAGTTCACCATTATGGGTATTTTGCATGTACCCAGCCCTTTCTATCCAAAAACAATATATTTTTTTGGTCTAGTATATTTATGTGGCTCTAAGCAACACAGACATACACAATAATTATCATTTTCATTCTCACTATTGCATTCCTCTTTATGTTTTTACCAGTCGTTTTATTATGCTTGATAGATTTATTTTTCTCAAATTTATTTGTTTGCTTTGATTAATCTAATAATGGTTTCTTGACGTTTCTTAGTTTCCTGTTTGCTTCTATTGTTTTAGGCACTCTGAAATACCAAATGAATATTTAGTCATAAATTAAAATCGAGCAGAGTTGCAACAAAGGAGGTTAGTTGAAACAAGCTGTTTCAACTTACCTTCCCTTCAAAATTAACGGCTTTTTTTATATCTTAGCGATTATTACTTACAAGCGGTTCTCCTTTGAAAATAACATGTTTGAATATAAACATGTACTTAAATAGACGTTACAAATGATGTATACAAAGGGCATAATTCTTAACATAACACGTAAATAAACGGCATTGAAAAAATGGGTTATTTCTAATGCTTATAGTTCCTGAGATTTTGTCGTTGTGTCAACTTACCTTTGTGTCAACTCTCCTAGGTCTCCCCTACTATGTTTATGGATGTCAGCGAAGGTGCAGTTTATCGCATTTCACTTAATTATTTAACCTCCTTGTGAATTTCATACGTTTCCCAATTCGATACATCACATTATTTTTTAGGGTTCCGTAGCCAAAATGGCAAAAACGGAACCCTTATAGATTCGTCATGTCCGTCTGTCCGTCTGTCACAGCCGATTTACTCGGAAACTATAAATGCTACAGTAACGAAATTTGGTAAGGATATGTGTTGTATGAACGCTACAGGATTATAATACTAAATTGCAAAAAAAACATTGGGGTGGGGGCCCTCCATACATGTAACTGAGGGATAGAAAAAAAAAATTGTTGTATATAAGCGTGTGGGGTACTAATAGAAAGGTCTTTGAAAATGATGTGAAGGTTTATAAATCTTATTTTTATTTAAGCAAATCGTTTTCGAGATATATCAGCTCTCAAAGTCTGAAAAATGTTTCCCCCCTCTATTTTTTAAACTACGCGATATAAAATTCTAAAAAAAATACTTGTTATGCACATTAAACTCTATCAACGATTTTTGGTTTGATTAAATTATCTCCTATAGTTTTTGAGGTAGGTTGATTTAACTGTATTTTTTAAATAATAAATTGATAATAGGAGAGGCCTACGTCCAGCAGTAGACTAACATAGGCTGATGATGATGATGATGATGAAATTGATAATGGTACGGAACCCTTCGCGCGCGATTCCGACTCGCACTTGGCCGGTTTTTATTAATTTTATACCATTTTCAACAATACTATTTTTATAAAGGAAGCACAAGTCACAAATAAATAAAATAAAAAAATAAAAATAATAAAAATAAAGTCACGAAAAAATTGTCAAAGATATCGCAATAAACGAAACCGGGTAGAGTAATCTATTTTGGTGACAGGGGATAGGATAAGAATAAATTATGACATAATTTATAGCTTTCCTTATGCCACTTGCACTAGTTTTAGTCATGTAATAAATGGCAACGATAACAACACAATCGCAAGGGCTGACTTGAATTTTAGATTCCAGGGGCCTATTTCTCAATATCTTGTAACTTTTGCGGAAATCACTTTCTAATTAATGTTGTTATAAAGAGATTTCCACTTGTATTACAAGTTACGAGCTTTTAAGAAACGGGCCCCAGTTCGCTAAATAGATTAATGACTATCAAGGGACAGTCGAAATTCAATCAAGAAACAGTAAGAGCTTAGTGCTGTGAAAATGTAAATAATTTATAAATATTAGGCGTCATATACCAAAGAAAAATACCTAATTCACAAAACTTCCGTGGTCGGGAAGGAGCCCACGTCAGTCGTCGGTCACTCGGTCTTAGCAACCACCGCACCGGTGAAATTTCTTGGGAATATGCATCCCTGCAATCTCTTACAGGGCTAGACGCCTTTGACCATAGCCTGGGCAAAGGGCAAACAATACGTGCTTGCACCTCCTATCCGAATCCCTTATGGGGTTCTGGTATAGCTGGTGATACCATTTATATTTTTTTTTGTTGAGATAAATAATATAGACAAATACGTACCTATACGTAAAAAACAACTGCGACGAATGTTTGTCTTAACCCTTAATTTGACGCCGTCGAAAATACTGGACTTTGACCCACTTTTTGTATTTTTTTTTCGAACCGGATTTATTAAGACTATTGAATGCAAAGGAGGCTTGAACACACGACCATCCCCTATTGCTGTCGAATTAAGGGTTAAACATAAATAAATACACCACCCGATGACCATATGCACTATGCAGGGTCACCTACGACTATGCTGCAGAGGTCAAAACCCTTAACTTTGGATTTCTTTGAAAGACACAACCCCAAGTCTCTTTATCACCAAATCTCTGGGTCCAATTTACAACTTCATTTCGGGTACCCTTTGTTCTGTCTTGTCTTTTAATTAAGCATATGAAGACTTTGTATATGCCCATACAACGTGTCTCTAATATTTGGACATTCACTGAGATCTCGAGTAGATTTATTTTTCAGAGAATACTGTTTTAGCTATTTTATAAAAATTTAATTAAACAAATATATACTTTTTTTGTCTAAATTAATTAAATTTAAATCTTTATCAATTCAATCTTCCACGGACAAAACATACGTATAAAATTGCCAATAACAGCTATTAGTACCACGCTTTATTCGCGAAAATAAATGCTTTAGTGTCGATCGTAAGTTTTGCAACTCTAAAATATTAATGAAATAAACATTATTTGTTAGTACAGATGGTGTACTTTTTAGGCTCTAGTGAAGTGAAGAGAAGTGGGTCATTTTACGTCAAGTCCAAAAATTCGGAGGGCCATCTGTACTAAAAAACGTCGAACGAGACACGTGCAAAAACGAAATTCGTAACTCGTGTCGATTTAAAACATCACCACACGTTTCGAATTTCATGTTTTTCGCACCTGTGTCGTAATGTACTATTCCATATCCATGTTTCTACACAATTACAGGCTATGCCGAAATAGTAAGTCGCAAAACAGTAATACTCCGTTACCTTTTCAAGCGTGCAGACGTCTATATCTAGACTTGATAGACGATCATGATATGTAGAGTCTATGAAGTATGATATAGTTATCTACTGCCCAACAACAAATTAATTGAAGCTGCTCGCCTGGAAGCGTAAAAACAGCATTTAGAATATATCTATAAACATGGGTTAGTGATATCCTAATCAACACATCTTTTTCCTTTATTTCCAGAGGGTAGAGACACGGTGTATACCGTCTCTAACTAGTTAATTATTCTATTGAATTGGAAACAATAACAATCCACCCTGTATAATCCAATTGGGTGGGTAATCAGGTTTCCATGTGTAATGCAATAGTCTGCTGGAAGCGCAAGACGGACTTCAATATCTATGGTAATGTCGGACAATTTCCGGGTTACGTATTCTTGTCAGTATCCATAACGGTAAATGCTAATTATATCATCATCATCATCATCAGCCTATGATAGTCCACTGCTGGACGTAGGCCTCTCCTATTAACTATGCGTATAAACGCATTAGGAGGAAAATACCCATAATCGCCACGCTGGGAAAGAGGATTGGCGATCGCAGTAATGTGTCCACTATGATAACGCTGCTGCCCATCATCAATCTTTTATCAAATAGTGGTCAGTGACACTTCAATCCCTTAGTCGACTCTTACGACACCCGCAGGGGGAGTTGGGGTGGCGACAAATGTATTCTTATTGCCGTCACCAGTCACCACACGGCAAGTCTTGTCGGTATCCATAACGGTAAATGCTTATAACACATAAGTTTTATGCTTCAAGTTACTTTTATTTTTTTTTGTTTCCACCCATTGCTTGGTACTTTTATAGAAGCTACTTGGTATAGATATCGCTTTCCGTAAAATTAGTTTTCTCAAACTTGCTACGGAATGTTGATGTTACTTACGTTAAACCCGGAAATATTATGTATCCGGTGTCATGTGCTATAAGATGATATGTAAAGAGATTTCATGTATTTATTTCACACCTAGGACTGCAAACAAACTGTCTTTTTTTTTGAAACGTCAAATTGTGACACTAGGTTTTGACATTCAGCCACAGAAAAAAAAATAACCTTAGAACTAATGTTTATTATACCAACAGGTAAAAGGAGACCTCAAACAGATTTAAAAAAAAGTCAGGCGCGAATGTTTTTTTTTAATGTTATACGATACCGTACTATTGGTATATTTACAAATTAAGTAGTATGGTTCGGCGAAATCAGTTCGTTTTATTTCATGGCAAGTTTGAGAAAAGCACTATACAAATCTCGGCGAGAAACAGGGTTACAGGCCGCGTATCTGTACTAATACTATACTATACTATATATCTGGCCTCAGTTCCTTCGGCCAGATATATCTACTTGGCCTGTAACCCTTCGTTTCCCGTCCTCTATAGTAATGTACTATTTCATATATGTTGATAAAATGGTAGGTGAATAAATCAAAAGTGTGACCGACGAACCTAGTTGTACCGTCAATTGTTTTATCCCAAAATTAGTACAGGAATTCCTTAACTTTAGGTATGTCCACCGAAAAGACGATAACCTAAATGTGACAATGACCCAAGTAATAGAACACAAACCATTTCAAATTTTCAACACAATAACTCAATAACAGTAAGCGTCAAGACACCTAGAAAAATTAAATTAATAGTAGTAGATTTTTTTTCTCTCTTGATAATGTCAGACGATTCGAAAATGCTTATTAATAAGCTTAAAGAACAGTTTGACTTTTACTCTGACGTTGATATATTTTACCTAAATTAGCTTGCCTTCAATTTAGAGCAAATATTAAAAAACCCTATATAGGATTCCGTTAAAATGCATCTTTATCCTTACGCGCCACTTTGACCACCACATTATGTTTCAAAACTGCAATTTTTACGAAGGCGGAGAGTAAATTGATGAAGTCCGTATTATACAATTGTAAATAAATACCAGCAGCTTTGTTACAATATGAACATTTTTGCCTTAAGGCATAATTGAAAGCATTTTTTTAAACACAAAATGGCGTCGAGGTCGGAAAAATGAAATGCCAAGCTGAATTGTTTGCAAATAACATTCTTTCCTTTTCTCCTATCTTCCATTGTCTTTTGGCTATTTTTTTTAAATAAACAAGGAACATTTTGCGCCTTGTTTAGATCTAATTATATCTTAATTGGAACCCGGATAATGCCATCGGGGCTTTGAATAATTACAATGAATTTGCAATAAGACAACCAATAGAAACCCTAAGCCATTCAAGAACTATATCATAGTAAAGTTATATATAAATGAAATCGGGAGAAATGTTTGTGTAAAGAGTAGGTAACCTTTTTTCGCAGTACATTTCTTCTACACCGATATTTAGGCTGCGTTTCCACCAGAGATGTGCGAGGATGTGTTTCCATACAAATGACACCTCGCTCGAGTCATTAATAGGTGTCATTTGAATAAAACTGTTATACGTAAAAGAATCCTAAAAAGTCACTTTACTAATTGTTATTAGATACCTACATTCATTTTATTATTAAGTTAAGAAGAAGCAAAAGTGTAATTTGCGATAAATCATTTACAATTAAGTGACAAACATATGTACAGTCGACAAAAAAGTCTCCTTTACAGCTCACAAGTGCAAGCATCTTACCACGGATGCGCGATACACACATAGAAACTCGCATGCAACGAACGCTCATGCTGCCGCGTATGTGTGTGTTATCTATAATTTCAAACTAAGTAGTCTAGCTACGCGAGGGATGAGTTCACAATTTTTGCCCGTTAAATAGACGCTGCGATGGCGCGGTTGGTCTAACGCTGGCTGTTAACCCAATGATCTGGGTTCAAATCCGATGCTAGACGTTATGGCGCACTTGATTATTTTTGTCATGTTTTAGAAATTGAATAATAACAACTATAACAAGTCGGTAGAATCATTTGACTAATAAGAAACAAGAAACCCGTTTCTTAAACAGCTGGAAGCGGGTAGATTGTTCATGTTTCGAATATTAGTAGAATTGCATGATTTGTATGCTGCTCATGGTTTAAATATGGATTACACTTTACAGCGTAGATTTCGATAATTATGATAGGTTTAACGTATAAGTAGTAGCATGTTAACGTGTTCAGACAAGCAACTTCAATGTTATCAAAAGATGATGTTAGGCATACTTACCAACTCGACGTCTTTGTAGACGAGGCACTTTACTGGGCATACCTACAATGCTTCTCCAATATTTCAATAGTTCTATCCTAAGATGTGATTGTTACCTACTATTTTTTTTAATGATATACACATAAATATACTTTTCACATTTGCAGAAAAGACGCCTTCTACGGTGAAGTTTATCGTATTTAAAAAAAATACTTGCAGGATACTTACTTTCGATTTTTTTTATAAACTACAACTAATAATAATAATATTGTTTTATATTTACACCCAAGTTAAATAAGGAACTGTAGGACAAGTATACCTACTTAGAATATTTTTTTTTGTTATAAGCCGCACGTGTGTAATAATAAACAAGAAATATGTTGGTCTTGTTAATGCCTCGTAGGCCTGTTTCATCATTGAGCTTTTTATTTTAAATATCAAGGTTCATCAATTAATTTAGATAGTCTGCGAGGGGTTAATATCAGGATATTATGAGGATGTTATGTATTAGTTCAATTCTGGGGACGTTTGGCATAGTTTTTTTTTAAATTAAATCTACAGAATAAAAACACGAATTGATTAAGCAATTTATTTATTAGGTATTATACTTTGAAATATTATAATATAACAAAATAACAATAATATCGAGCAACATTTTTCTATACCTAAATTGTTGTTTTAAAAATTGTATTTGCAATCGCTCCTATAGTATACCTACTGTAAAATGTGATGTTGATCATCTACCACATCAGCACACACCTATATATTTGCCAAGCATTGACAAGAAAAAATACATGAAATAAAACAATGGAAAAGGATTTTATCGCATCAGTCATCTGTAGATCAACCTTGTAAAGTGTTCGAAACGTCATGATGTAATGAATCATTAATAAATATACGCGATATAATCCGTTTCCATATAGTTTATAAATTAATGCTAACATTTAAAACTCTCACACATTATTAGTAGCATTATATTCATTTGCTTATATGTTACCTGCAAGGTAATTGAAACATTGTTTACTCGGTAATTAAAACAAAAACTGATACACATGTATGAAACATTAATTAGAATGCCTTAATTATAAAATACTTAATTCCCATCACATAAATAAGTTACATGTTTTTATTATCTATCTACCTACAGCCTATAAAAAAAGAATTACATATACTGGTATTTATATGTAAATTTCTAATCGTAACATATTCTAGAGCAATAAAATTACAGCTTTTAATATTTTAAAATGCTGTAATTGCATATTTAGTAAAATAAACATTAAAACTTTGCCACCAAGAGAAATTACCGGATATGAGATGTTCGACATTCGTCTCTCAGCAAATGATAGAAAAAGTAGGAAAGTAATAAATAAAATAAAAATTTTAAAAATATATATTTTTGAGCTTATCAATGGTCAAATGAATAAGCATGCTTTGTCAGTTAGTTAGTAACTAACTTCATCAGCAATAACATCATTAAACACATTGGATTGCCCATTAACTAGTTGACTATCAAATGATTTAAAGTTATGTCAGGAACGTTTCAAACATATCAAAATCTTTTTTCTCATACAATTTTACATAATAATAATGTTTTATTTATTTATTAAAACAAAAGTGGCATGACATTACAGCACAACACCAATGCGTCATGAAACTAAAATTACACTATTGAAAAAAAGATACAGATACACATCACATAATACAAATCAAAAACATTAATTAGATCTAGATTTACGATGTTCAATTTTATATACCTATATTTGCCTGTATGTTAGGCAAAATATTATGGTAGAATGATTAGGCATGAAAATGTAAGTAAAAACCTATTAAAAATTCAAAGGTTGACTAATTCAATAAATTGTTTTAATATTTATATTTTCTGATCGTGTAATCCGGCGAGATAATATAATAAGGCCGTGCTAGATTATTTCAATTTTATTGTAAATCATACGAACATTATGTAAATAACAAACATGCATTAGCTATGTCACCAGTTTTATATTTTATAGTGAAATCAACTGTTTTGAATGTTATGAAGACAATCTTTGTATTGTTTTTTTTTTTAATTCAAACTATCTATATTTTCGGTTACAAAATTAGCCCACGTTCACTTGATCTAACAAATCAAAGTAAAAATAAAGTAATCAATTGAACAAATTGGATACTAGTCACAACATAACACGACCTGGGTCGCATTTTATAAAGTTACATTTTACTATTATTGCGACTTCCAACTTGCACCAGCTCCCCGGGCCCCATCGATGACATCCAGCCCCAATACCCTAGAGTCAAACTACCACTAGCCGTACACGGTAAAAAGTTTTTTTCACAATAACGCTCACCTTTTTTCTCCACAAAATTTTACGGCCGTCTTTATCCGACTTAAACGATTTTTCGTCAGTAGGTAAATATCACTACGTTATTACACCAATCAAAGTCTAGATATTTCATTGCAAATCGCAGTCCGTTATCTATGTGGTCCCTTGTCAGCGCAATTTTTTTCGCGGGTCTTCGACATCTTTATCCAGCCGCGCTTAAGTGGTTCCGCACGATCTGCAAGATCACATCATGCCTGGCTGCTGTCACACGGGTGCTGAGAAACGGGTCGTTTGAATGTGACGCAACAACGTCCTGATGAAGCATAGACGCGTCAGTATACGCTCCAGGATTCGGGCCGAAATACTCTGATTTCACATTTCCCGTCTCAGCAAACCGGCGAACCCACAGCCCATAGTTGCACTGTTGGTCTCTGCAAAGTAAATTTAGTATAAGATTAACATGTTTCGTAATTAACTGAACGTCAAACGTGTCAATATACTCGTACTAGATAAATAATAGGTAAATGATTATATTTTTAATTGAAATTACTTATTCACACAAAAACCATGCGTTTCTTTTAATAAGTAGCTATCTAAGAGTATTACTTACTGATATCATTCATCTTCGTGCGATTTCACTTAACGAAACGTTCTGTTTATGAATATATAATATATAATAATAATTTCGGCCCACTTCAATCCGAAATACGCGTATTCTCCATGTTAATACAAAACAATCAAAATCAATAGGTAACAAGAAAGTAAAATGAACAATGCTTGCAACGAAGGTCGGTTAGCAATGAAATGAAATTTAATGCCATACCCATTACCCACAATATTGTTATAACAATATGTATATATTGCGGGTAGATTAATAAAATATCCACCTCATTCAAGTAAAGGTAATTGGCGTCAAAGAATTTGAATGGTAGCCTACGATATTAAATATAATTAACTTTGAACCTTAATACTAATGACACAAAGTTGTAACTAACGTGAAACTAGACAATAACCTTTTATAAAATAAGGCGACATATTTTTTTGACTTTAGGCGAAATTGAATCTTGAATCAATGTATTATGGTCTTACAGTGCGAACATATTTCTAAAATCTGTATTATTTTGTAAAGTAAATTTTATGATAATTATGATAAGGTAGAAAATACAAGTTCTTAAATTTGAACTATCACGCACACTAGCACAGGACTTCTTCGCAGTGTGTGTCGTGCGTCTGAGATAACTTGTTAGTGTGCGGGGCCTGTAAAGGGCGCTCTTTTGTCGACTGTACATGCTCTAGACCTAAGATTTTTATTTAGAATAAATAATTTATAAAAATCTTTTATCAGCTTGAAATTTGCTAATTGTCAAATTGACACTAGAACCCTGGAATATTGGGGCAGCGAATTGTAATCACTTAAATTTTCACTTGCAACTTACATTGTTATTCATTAAATAAATATCAGCCTTATTTTACTGAAAATTATGGGTTCAATATGAATTGATAATTACAAATGGCGTACAATCAGTTTTGCCCTTTAGACCTTCACTTTATCCGTTAGGGATGCCTCACATCGCACACTGGAATTAGACGGATCCAGGACAATGCAAGGAATAGATACATACGAGTACATGCTTACAGAGAGCCAATTAGAACACTAGGCGACTCTAGAACCTTGCCATAATGACAAGTATTAAAAGATTTCTTACAATTTGATTTATGGCGTCACTTTGACATAGTTCCTGAGTGGCCTTGGGGTCCCAATTGGCTATCCAAAGCTATGAATATTATATTTTTCGGCTTATCGTCTTAAGGTTCAAGAAAATGCGACTCTTTTATTTTTATATCGCATAAATTTTATCTATTTTTAAGTGAGCGAGGTAACATTTTTGCAGTTTTATGAATGAATAGAGAGATTCGTCCGCAATCGGTATAATGAAATAGAAAAAAAATCTTCCCATTTTACAAAAAAATACGTTATTGTTATTTGATATGAAAGAAGATGACCTGCTATCCTATTCTCTTATTCACACATTCGACACTGCGTTCGTCAACGAGCTCGACGACGAGACAGCCTTCACTTCGACGTAGAGCTCAGCGCTGCGAAAAACGGTATTCACTAACGTAGAACAGCTCGTCGTCGAACTGTAGGCGGTAACTCTCGACGCAGTGTAGTTTCAGCTCACGCCGCATTCGTCGCCGGGCGCTAGTGTCGTTTAAAGTGCATTAGTGAATACCATTTTTAGGCTCGACGCTGCCGCAGCGCTTACACAGCGCTGTTAGCAAGGCGGTTTCCTTAGTGAATAACACTGCTGGTGAAGGTCGAAAGAGTCCTCATAACAGATTGCATATACCCGAGAGATTCGACCGTGGCCGTTTAGGCATCAGCCGCGAAAGCTGAGGACGTGGGTTTAAATCCCACCTCCGACGTTGATAAACTTCGTTATATTTTCTTAACATATAATATTTAAGGAAACCCAGCCACCACCGATGTGCGAGGATGTGTTTCCATACAAATAACACCTCGCTCGAGTCATTAATAGGTGTCATTGGTATGGAAACACATTCTCGCACATCTCTGGTGGAAACGCAGCCTAAAGCTTTTTGTCAACCTCCGTAGCCTAGTTGGTAGTGACCATGCCTACGAAGCTGGAGGTTCCGGGTTCGAATCCCGGCGAGGGCATTATTTGTGTATTTATTTATCATGTAATAGTCTATGTATTTAAGTATCTATATGTATCTATCTATTATATATATCGTCGCCTGGTACCCACATCACAAGCCTTAATTGAGCTTACCGTGGGACTAGGTCGATTTGTGTAAAGATGTCCAAAAATATTTATTTATTATTTATAAAGCTATATGTGGCTTGATGGTGAAACTACGAGAGTCCGGATCGGATCAAACCCCATTCTAGGCAGTGTAGCCATCCCTAACAGATTCTAGCATGTTCATTGAATCTCAACGTACTAATTAATCAAACAAGACTATTAAAGCCCGTCTGCGGTCTCTAATCTAATTGCTACTTGTGAATGCCTATAGACAAATTCAATTCTTTCAATAAGTGTTACGGTTCTTTTTCTACCATTTAAACTGTTTGGCAGATAAGGCATAAAATCCTTTTATAACTTAACGTTCTCTTTTGTGCTGTGACCATTATATAAATTTATGGATATCTAAGTTGAGTTCAAAAATGCCCTCAAAACAATTGTGCAATTGAGCCGAGATGGGCAGGACGTAGCGCTTTTTTTAACATCACGCATTATGTCGGCGCAACATTAGCTCATCAAAACTTTGATGGGCCAATCACAACTATTTTTGAATAGCGGCAGATATTTAGTTATATAGGATAATTTTCAAATTCATTATAAAAAAAATCACAAAAGTTTAAAAATTAAAGAAGAAAGAATTAGCTTTATTTCCTTACCTTTATAATTATATTGAAGTGGGGATGACACCTTGTCAACGAAATTACATGACCGTTTTTGAAAGACCGTTTTAGTATAGCGTGCAGCTTCCATGTTTTATATGTTTGTAGTTTTTGTGTCATAAAGATTAATCTTTAAGTATGTCAATTGTTGAGTAAGTGTTATTACACTGCTATTTTATTATATTGTACTTAGGTACCTACCAGAAAGTATTTTAATCGCTACATGCGACATATTTCGAAGAGCCTACACCGGACGTATGCTGATAATAATTATAACAGCGAAACTATATGCCTGACGCCATATGCCAGTAATTGGCAAAATCATTTAACGTAAAATAAATATAATTAAGTTGGCACGCTGCCATTTCCTCAGAGCAAGCGGGCAGCGGCACTTTACCCTTACCATAAGTTGGTAGCAAACCTGATGGACATCATTATCATCAACCTATAACAGTCCACTCCGTACGTAGGCCTCTCCAATTACTTATGAATATAGACGCGTTAGGTGGCAAAATCAGTGACACTTCAATCCCTTAGTCGACTCTTACGACACCCAGTGGGAAGAGTTGGGATGGTGACAAATGTATTCTTACTGCCGTCCCCACTGCTAAACAAGGCATCTCCTATTAACTTATGCGTATTTTATTTTATTTTACGTACATGGAAAACCAACAGCTTAACACATATCTACATAGAAGTTAGCAATACAGAGCCAATTACAGGTTCTCACATATAAATATAGACTCTCTAGGAGGTACCTAATCGAACATATTCACCACGCTGGGCAAGCCGATTGGCAATAGCAGTAGTGTGTCGACTGCCTATGATGACGCTGCTGCCCGTCAATCAATGTGCAATAAATGAATGGTCGTGATACCTCAATCCTTTAGTCAACTGTTATAACACCCACGGGAACAGTCGTAGACTAATGGTACCGTAGCATTTTCGTAAACTCGCAGAATGCTCGTATTTGAAGGTTCTCGCAACGAGTAGCGGCAGTGCCTATTGCTATTATGCAACTCCCCGAAGTCAGGGCTCCTGACACCAGCAGGGCTAGCTAAGATGCCATTCTGAAAGCGACAAGTCACATGACCATAATAATGTACGGAAATGGTCACGTGACTTTTCGTACGAATCTGTCGTTCTCATACATTTATTACTTATCGCTTATCGTGTACGATTGCAGAATGGCATTGTGGCTATGCCCGGATGCTTAGCCAAGTTGCCAATCGCTAGCGCTTGGTAGCGTATCGTAGTTTTCCCTCTCTGTCACTCTTGAATATTAGTGCGACAATGCCTTTCGCTTACGATTGAAGTTTAAGCGCTATTAGCGCTTGGCAACTTGGCTAAGCACCCAGCAGTTTATAACGACACGAGCGACTTGGCAACCAACGAATTCTTCTTCAGCTCAAACTATTTAAAAAAAAGTACTTTCTAAACAGTAGGCCTACTGCGAACTTCAAAAATCATAAATATTACTCATTACATCTCTATCACTCCAACGAAGGCATCATTGGAATGACTGAGGCAGATGCTCAAAATCTACGAACTTCGTCCCCGTCACATTACTACGAGTAGAAACTAATGGTAGTGGACATCAAGAGTAATTAAACACTCGAGCCAAATGAGTTTTTGAAACTTTTTATCAAACGCCACAGCGCGACGTGAATCCAGCTTTAAAGTTACTTCATTTTAAGTGATTTACACAATTAAATGGGACGGTTTGTATGATAGTTAATAGTTTTATTTAGAGACCGTCAAAGTTTTCATTGCATTCAGTCAAAATGTTTTTAGAGAGTGCATATATATCAAAATGATAATGGTTCTTCTGCTTTTTAAGTAGTAGGTATAAAAATTGTACACAGCATCGCGTTGACTGTGATGAATTCATGATTCTACCTATCGAAATTTAAAAGCCATTGTAATTCACAATTGTGAAAGTTTTATCAAATTCAAATAGTAATTGTAATATTTCAGGAGATCGTGTCAATAATTTATTTTAATTGGGCGAGAATAATTGAATTTAATGGGTTTTTCCAGATATTCAATTTAACTTCGACTATAAAAACGTATACCTTCGTTCAGAACTAGTAGGCTAACACTAGGTAACGGTTTTTTCACATAGTTAAAGAAGAATAAAAACTATTCATAAAAAACAATATAAATTAAATAAAAGTAAATTACAAATATAGCTTCGTGGTAATATAACTTAGTTGTTGTTTTCAAAGCTGAGTACAACTAAAGAAATATCTCATAAAAGATCTGTTTGAGAAACTTTAACACGAGAAGACGATTAAAACTTATAGCGCAGTGAACAAAAGATGCATAATGATTAATGAACCATGGCTATAACTGTGTTGTGAGCATTTATTTTTATATTGTCCATTTTCATAAATTTATATTTAAGTACTTTGCAGAAATTCTCATCAAATGATAAATAAGTACATATTTCATACCTACATATTTAAGTTGCGGAATATGTATTTGCAAAAAGGGCTAGAACCTGAGTGAGGGGTGAACAACATGTCAATATTTAGTAACTGACATTATCTAATATCTACTAGCACTACTATTATTACTACTAGTAGTAGTATTCAGCGCACATTTCTGTCGTTCTGCTGCGGAATTGCTTTGCTATGCCAAGGATAATGTACGTCCTAAGAACATCTCCAACTTGGTTGTTTGAGGATAGTGTTGCGAAGTTCGATGACACCCTCAGAATAGCGCTAGAGTCTGTACTTAATGTACACCTGAGCCAAGGACAGTGGTGCCAGGCTGCGCTGCCAGTGCGTCACGGCGGTTTGGGGATTCGTCGGTGTCGTGAGGTAGGCGTGGTTGCTTTCCTTGCTTCGGCGCATGGGACTCTGGGACTTGTGACTCGGATATTATCTGACAATGGTCGCGATTTCCAGATTCCTTATGTTGCTGAGGCATTTATTGAATGGTCTACCATTTGCCAGGGCGATGAGCGGCCAGATAACCCTGCCAATCAACGGGGGTGGGACGACATTTTGTGTAGGAAGATCTTTGCAGGCTTATTAGGCGAGGCAGGTGGTGCGGATTTAGCGCGCTTACAGGCTGCGTCTCGGCGCGAATCGGGTGCATGGCTTCACGCCCTGCCTTCCCCACAGCTTGGCACACTGCTGGATAACGATTCCTTGAGAATAGCGGCTGCCTTGAGGTTGGGTTGCAAGGTTTGTCAGGAGCATCGGTGCATCTGTGGAGCGATGGTTGGGGAGGACGGTCACCATGGCCTTAGTTGCAAGAAGTGTGCTGGGCGTTTTCCTCGTCACCACGCTCTGAACGAGGTGATTCGTCGGGCTTTGGTGTCGGCCAATATTCCCTGCGTGTTGGAGCCTCCGGGGTTGTGCCGCACTGACGGGAAGAGGCCGGATGGTCTTACGCTTGTTCCTTGGCGGAGAGGGCGGTGCCTCTTATGGGACGCTACGTGTTGGAGTACTTTTGCTCCGTCCCATCTGAGCGGCACCATGAGATCTGCTGGGTCGGCTGCCGAGTCTGCAGCTAGGCAGAAACATGCCAAGTACTCTGTCTTGGAGCAGGCGTACGACTTCGTACCGGTTGCAGTAGAAACTGCGGGATCTTGGAGTGCGGAGGCCAAGGAGTTCGTATGGGAGTTGGGTCGGCGACTTAGAGACAGGGGGTGCGACCCTCGTTCCGGATCATACTTGGTTCAACAGATCTCCTTGGCAATACAGCGTGGCAACGCGGCCAGCGTCATGGGGACTTTTGAGCCGGCTATGGTCCGGGGTGGGCCTCGTACCTAATAGATTTAATTAGTGTAAATGTTTGACAAAGCCTGTTGCGGATGACATCGTTTGTAAGAATGTGACGAGGCCTGTGGCTAAGCTGTATCTGTGTCCCCCTGACGAAACCTGTGTAGTAGTATCTACTACTAAAGTAGTAGTATCTACTAAAGATTTGTAGAGACGGACCCATACTAAGAAAACAGAGGTGAATATCATCATCTCATTCCTTAGCATAGCTCTGTCTCTACTTCTTACGTAAAAACTTACCTGTACGTCCGGCCACACCCAAACAAAATAAAAACAAGTTTTAGTTACGTAGCCGAGCAAATAACAGAGCCTTTCTCAAATTCAAACTTCCGTTCCATTTTCAAAAAATATTTTTAATCACAATTTATTTTCATGGCGCCCGTCGAATAGAAACATAATATCTATACACTTGAGAACCTTATCCCCAAGGTATAAGGGTGCATTATTGGATACATATAATTGAGTCAGTGTTGAATCAGCCTGGAGCTGCATTCTTTATTAGCCGCTGAGCGGGTCGTTGTCAATTCTCAATAGAAACGCGAGCACGGGTGAATCAGTGTACATATCATATCACCAATCAGTGTTCATAGTTTTATTTCATATACACGGTGGAATTTAATCGGTGAACAGGAACCCATTTTTCTAATTCAGTAATCGATGGCGGTCACGTTTATGTAGTACTTAAGTGGAACCAAGTTTTTTTTTTAGCATAACAAATTTTTATGTTGAAATTAAACTTTAATTAAAATTTATTGTCACCCTACTAATGGTTTAGTCTGAAAAGTTTAATACCTCTTTTCAAACTATCAGCCATGCATCGCTCTTATTTTACATAGGAATAGAGTCTATCGCAAAAATTAAAGCATGTGAGTGGTTATTGCTCATTTATGTTTTAAGTTTCTATGGCTGATAGTTTGAAAAGAGGTATTAAACTTTTCAGACTAAACCATTAGTAGGGTGACAATAAATTTTAATTTCAACATAAAAAAAAAATTATGCTAAAAAAAAACTTGGTTCCACTTAAGTACTACATAAACGTGACCGCCATCGATTACTGAATTAAAAAAATGGGTTCCTGTTCACCGATTAAATTCCACCGTGTATAAATAAGATTAAATTTTAAAATCTAGTCCATCATAGCCTTTATAATAATTTAATTGATCGTTCTAATGGAATTGACATAAAAGCTTCGATGAGGTTTTTTCGACCGGTTTTACCGATTGGGCAATATTTGAAGTATGATTGTTTTACCAGTTACCACTAAGTGCTTTGGCGTAAGACTAAAGGTGTCCCAAGATTATGAGGCATGAAGGGAAAGTACCTTAAATATCGTAGATAGGTTATTACGCTGAAAGAAGACTTTATTTTATTTGGAATATTAAATATTTAATACTGCTTTCCAAAAAAAAACCATTTGTGTTTTCCTAAATTTATGATGTTATTCGAAAGGATGGATAAAAAATAACAATTTTTCTTAAGAAACATAGTATCTAAAACTAAAAGAATAACCAAAACCGTTTGGTTCAAAATTCGAAAAAAAAATATAGTTGGTTCGATTCCCGGGAGCAAGTAATTTTTTGAAAAACTTTGAATGCAGTTTTATTTGCCTTTAAAAATAAAGTCTTCTTTCAGCAAAATATTCTCTTTAGAATATTGAAAGTACTTTCCCTTCATCCCATAGACATGGGACGCCCTGTTTAGTATAAATATTAATAAAAAGTAAATAAATAAAAACCTCCCATGTCCCCCGAGCTCGCTCTGCGATTATTACATTACCCGCCATTGTGCTATTAGCTACATTGAAACGCGCTCAATGCTCAATGTTTACTTACGTACGTGAATGGGTGCATTAAAATGAATATTCTTTCTTTACATAATCTTCTAGTAAAGATAATCATCATCTCAGCCAAAAGACGTCCACTACTGGACATAGGCCTCCCCCAATGATCGCCAATATGACCGGTTCTGCGCTGCTTGCCTCCAGCGGGTTCCCGCGACCTTGACCAGGTCGTCGGACCATCTTGTGGGAGGTCTGCCCACACTTCGTCTTTCGGTACGTAGTCGCCAGTCCAGCAGTTTCTAGCCCCATCGGCCATCTGATCTTCGGCCAAAATAAAGAAATGGGAGTAAAGGTAATGGACATACTAATTATGAAAGAAATATAAAATCAGCCATTAAGGCATTAGCTACAGGGGTTTGCAACCCTTTTTGCGTTGAGTGTTTTTACCCTGGAAATCGTCTCAGGGCGGGTTAAAATGGGAGAGGAATGATTTTTCTGCGAGAGTAGGTACTGTTAATATTTGATGGCTTGCATTACTAGGTCGGTAGTGTAGTGGTTGCCCGGAAAGCTGGAGATCTCGGGTTCGACTCTCGGCGAGGGCATATTTATATTTATATATTTTGTAAAAACAACTTTGGTGCTCAATTCTTTTTAACGTAACTGGTTAGTGCTCAGCCCTAACATAATTATTATAATGATATGTCGCTTAATTCTACCTCTCATATTAAAATTTAAGGCTTTAGACATGGTTTTTGGAATTTTTAAGTGATTAGTACTAAAAATATATTTAATTCGCTGTATTGCCAAAACACTAACCTAGATTGAAATTTCTTAAAGTGTCTAAGGAAAATCATTAGGCATTTCCTATGCTTACAATCTGAAGTTAAAGTAAATTATTAGAATAATAGCACCGCATGCGTTAATTATAAGCCACAATTTAATTTTGCGATACCCATAATGACGGTTGCAGTTCACACACAGATTACTTTCAGTAGACGCCGCACTGTAAAACAAAATACTTACTTCTATTATGTGTTCACTAGTTGTAAATGGAATGAATCGTTGCCGTAGAACCGACGCTTCGTAGAGGGTTGACGTAAATGTAATTAAAAACCAGAAGAACTCTTTATATTTAGCCGTAAAATACCAAAATGACTTATGTACATATTTTAACTTGTGATGTACGTAGTCTGAACCTTCGAGCGGCATGGCATATTGGTTATGTAGGTAGTAGGGTATACCTTTGAAAATTGTATGTTGTGTTGTAATCAGGTGACAGAGATACATGCCTGAAATTAACGATTTTTGAAGTTCGCGTTAAGGTTACTGTAGCCATATCATGAGCTGTCGCCGCGTAATTAACGCGGACTTACTTTCTATACCTCTCGCTCGACCAATACACGAGTACGAGCGAGACCAAAACAGTTTTTTTTATTAGCTTGGTTTAGTGTCCCATTCCCGGGCAAATGCTCCCCTCTTTTCCTCCACTACAACAACAAACAAATATTAAAACAATATTTGAAATCGGCATGTTTCCAATATTTTCTATAAAAAATGCCACTTGACCTGTATTCATTGACCGCAAGTGTAATATGTAGTAGGCAAGTAATCTATGTGCCCACACAGTAAAGCTCTGTTTAATTTCACCCTTTTGCACTAGACTGGAAAATAACTGCACTGAAATGAACACAAAGCCGAGACTGAGCAAACGAATGGTTCTAATTTTGTATTCCCAGAGCATTGAAATTAATGAAAGCATTCATTCACTTTGAATTTCGAAATGTACATACGAAGTCCACGTGTAGGAGACATTTTGGAAATTATGAATTAAGCCCGTATTAGACGGCAGGCAACAAGCCTCCCGGCCTAGTGCCAATATCACAAATTGTGTGTGCGATTTTACCTTTTGTTTCTGTGTTTTAAGTTTCGATTCTTATGCAATTTGGTGGATACTGAGTAACCCTATACACAACGTTATCAGCCTATCTCAGTCCACTGCTGGACTTAGGTCTCTCCTATTAATAAACTATGCGTATAGACGTATTAGGAGGTAAATGCCCATAATCGCCACGCTTGCAAGCGGATTGGCGATCGCAGTGTGTCCACTATGATGACGCTGCTGCCCATCATCAATCGAATCGCAGAATGGTCAGTGACACTTCAATCCCTTAGTCGACTCTTACGACACCGGCGGGAAGAGTTGGTGTGGTGACAAATGTCATCCATCTCATCTTACTGCCGTCACCACACGGCTGCACGAATTATGTGCTACGCGTACTAGAGAGAGTAGAGAGCTCCCACGATCTACTAATGCGATTCAATTTAAGACCTAATATGAATCACAATTTGTCAAGGTCTATAGAATAACTGTCAAAAACTGACAGGCCGAACCTAAACTGTATCGCATTTCAGATCATGTTAGCTCCTGCTCAGGGTGCTGAGCCAAGTTGCCAATCGCTAACGCTTAGTAGCGTATCGTAGTTTTCCCTCTCTATCACTCGACTCTGTTAGTGCGACAAAGACAGTTACCTGCCTTTCGTTTACGATTGAAGATTAAGCGTTAGCGATTGGCAACTTGGCTTAGCACCCTAATATTTGTGAGCATCCTGACCGTTCCGATATATTTGATGGCGACTGCACGTAATCTCGATTTATAATAATAATAAATATCTTGGGACATCTTACACAAATCGACCTAGTCCCACGGTAAGCTCAATTAAGGCTTGTGATGTGGGTACCAGGCGACGATATATAAGGTCCTAATTTATTAGATGCTGATATTTTTACAGCTGATAGTACTCGGTCTCTGGAGTATATTAAACCGTGAAACATTATAGCTTTTACGATGTTTTTTTGGAGAAAACGGAAAAACAAATTTCCTACGTAAAAACACCCTGTTTTTGTGATTATTAAATGAAAACTCATTGAACAGATTCTAGTACCTCTTTTACGTACCACTTAACTGGAACTGGCCACTTCTCGTCGATAAATTAAATACTTGACTGTCAATGTCATGTTATTTTCCTTTGGATTGTGTCGTTTGATGACATAACAGACAGTGCTATTGTGACATGTGATAATGCATACATGATGATTTTTTTTAGACGAAATTATAATTATTTTTTTTGTTAGGAAAATGAAATCAAAAAAATTACATGAAAAGATTTCTTAATTTATATTTAAAGTTAATTATTTTAATGTAAAGTATCATGTGTTAAAATATCTGCAACTAATAAATTAGGACCTTATATAATAATAGATAGATACATACAGATACTTAAATACGCAGACAGCCGTGACCAAGGAACAAATATTTGTGATAAATAAATACACAAATAATGCCCTCGCCGGGATTCGAACCCGCAACCTCCAGCTTCGTAGGCAGGGTCACTACCAACTAGGCTACGGAGGCTGGCTTTATGGTACCTAACAATTATTTTTACTACATAATATCACTCTCACTACTCATTACTTGGTTACCCAAGCCTACTACCGCGAAAATCGAAATTCGGAAATTTCGAGGATTTTTCTCTGTCACTAAAAAACGAAGGCGTCATTAGAGTGAGAGAGACAAATCCTCGGAATTTGCGAATATCAGTTTTCGCGGTAGGGCCGCAGAGCGCATTAGAGATACGAAGCGTTCGCCGATTGTGCTAGAATTAATTGCATTGAAGCTGGCTCAGTGCACTGACGTGAATAGCTGCATTAGTACTAATGCTCTTTTCTAGCCAATGTAATATAATGAAAGAAGATAAAGAAAGACTAGACTTTTTGCAAATCCTGAAGTATTATTAAAACATTCTTCGGATTTCACGAGCCTGTATAAAAAAACGTAAGAGTCGAGCAAGGGATTGAAGTGTCACTGACCATTTATTAATTGAAAATTGATGGCAGCAGCGTCATCATAGTGGACACAGTACTGCATAACCAACCCATCCAATGCGTCCATATGTAATATAAATAATATTTATGTGAGATAGGCTATGTCTACACTCTGTTTGGTTAGGTATTTAAAAAAAGGCAAACAATCTTGCAGTATCTTTTTATTGAATAATGCATTTAAAAATCCAAACTAGGTACTTAATGGATGAAAACAAATGTAAATCACTGTATTTCCTTGTTACATTATGTATATTTGCTAAATCTTATTTTCTACTCGTAGTTTTCAATAAAAAGATACTGCAAGATTATTTACCTTTTTTTAAATACCCAACCAAACAGAGTATAGCAGTGGACTGAAATAGGCTGATTATTACAAATAAATAAGAATATAAAATATTACCCCTTCTGCCATAATAAAAAAAAATGTGGGACATATATGTGGTAGTATATTGTGGGACATGCTCCCCATAGTTCAACAAATCGACCACCCATGGTAAGCTCAAGGCTTGTATCGTGGCGGGGGCAACCGGGGGGCTACAGCCCCGGGGCCTCCACGAAAGAGGGGCCCCACAACAGAGATTTCGAAAAAAAAAATTTTAGTTCCAACTAGTAAACACGAAAAAAGCTCGGAAGATTCCGTTCGTTAACGCTAAAATTTAATTTCAGATAATTCTCGTTTCCGATTTATATTTATATGTTTGTGAAACAATAAAATAATCTAGACATGTTTCCACAAAAAAAAAAATATTGAAAAATTTGACTGAAAAAAATTGTCTAGTTTATTTGGAAAATAATTGGAAGCCAGGGGGCCTCCACTATTTTGTTGCCCCGAAGCCTCTCAACCTCTAAATCCGGCCCTGCGCATACTTGTATAGGAAGGTATCTGGTTGTATTGTGTTTTACAATCTGAAGGGTCCACGGAAAGAACATGTCATTCAAATTACAGAAGGAAAAACCACTTTACTTTTAACAGAATAAGGTGTGAATTTGCCCTGATTTTTTTAGACACTGGACAAGTTTTTTCCGTGGACCCTTCTTCTATGTCTACAACCGGACCTAGGATTTTTTTATTCTGCAGTCAAACAGCTACAAATTTAAACTAAATGTGTTTTACAGCTAACGTGAGATTCAAACATGTTAAAATATTATTTAATTGGGTTACTCATGCAATTTTAAGCCTATGATCGTTCGACATGTTGAACATCAACATCTATACAGTACCAGGTTATAATGTTTGCACATCGGTCACTGGAAAGAGACTCGGCTTCATAGAGCTTTGTCATCTCAGCCATAAGACGTCCACTGCTGAACATAGGCCTCCCCTCTGGACCTCCACATGTACCGGTATCTGCTGCATCCTGCGTGTCCCGGCGACCTCATAAGGTCGTCTGTCCATCTTGTGGGTGGACGTCCTACGCTGCGTTTGCCTAGCCGTGGTCTCCACTCGAGCAGTTTCGACCCCATCGACCATCAGCTCTGCGTGCAATGTGGCCTGCCCATTGCTACTTCAGCTTGATTGCCACAGCAGCATAGAGCCTTGTCCCTCTCGAACTTATGTGACGTTTATGCAATATTATTTGTCTCTTTCTAAAACACGTCAAGCGATTATCGACTTAAATTAAGTAAGGAACCGATTCGATAATACTCGAGTACGTATTTTAATTCCTAAATGTGATTCGAATTTCTCCAATATGCCCCGAGAGAACAGCAGTACATATAACAGAACAGTGTACGGAAGGAATGTTAGAATTGTATAGAAAAAGAATCGTATCATTTCAGACGAACGGTCGGTCCCCTGAGGCCGTCGCATAGCTCTCACTCCGGCGATATAACTTATATTCATCCATCCGAGAGAGCAAAACATTTCGTTTGCTAACGTTCAACGAATTCAACATACAGTTAGAAATCGGTTCATTCGCGAAGACTTGAGTTGTGAGTTCCTATTGTTATGTCATTGCAGGTTAGTTTTGACGTAATATTTTCGTGTCTTCGTGAGTAAAAAGATATAGACCAGGATGCTTAGCCAAGTTGCCAATCGCTAGCGCTTAACTAGCGTATCGTAGTTTTCCCTCTCTGTCACTCTTTCCTATTAGTGCGACAAAGACAGTTAGCCGCCTTTCGCTTACGATTGACAATGAAGCGCTAGCGATTGGCAACTTGGCTAAGCACTCTGAAGAATTAGCATTGGTGCGATAGTTCCTCGACGAGAGGGAGATTTACCGTTTTTTATTAGTTGATCTTTTTAGAGTTCCGTAGTAAAAAAGGAAGGCTATGCTGCGGACAGACAGTCCGTCCGTCTGTCTGTCCGCAGCATAGCTCAGGGGCCGTTAGTACTAGTCCGGAGTTGCGGAAAGACAAACAGACGGAAGGACATGGTGAAACTATAAGAGTTTCTAATTTACCTAAAACTATAGTACGGGTGCATCTGACCAGACTTAAAAATTAAATACCTAATAACTGGTCAACATTCGGTTTAATCTTCTTGGTCATATCTTAACTTTCATGTTATTCTTCACAGGTTTTTCCTGTCAATCTACATGTAACATAACTATTCTCGATTATAATAGCAATAACAGCTCAAAATAAGGAATGACGTTATGACATGCCTTCAGTAAGTGACAAAAATACCTTGTTACATGACAGAGCATTGGCAAGATTTCCCCTAACGCCAACTCGCTTTCGTATTTATAGACAACCTCGGACCAGTCACATAGACACCGCAATTCGGCATTCCCGCACAGTTCAACTACATCCTGCGGTAAATATAATTAATTAAACGGTTTTAACACATTCGACTCCGGTACTGTTTCACTAAGTGCTAATACTATGCCGATCGAAATTATCCGATAGAACTCCCATGCCAGTGACACTCATCGCTGACCGAAAAGATTGTACTCCTATGCCGGCGACACAGCACTTGTGTCAAAAACATTCGTATTTTTATGCCACTGGCATAGGAGTGAGAACTTGATTTTTGCTAGCGGCATAAGAATAAGATTACTTTGATCACGTATGTGTGTCACTGGCATAGGAATCAGATTTTGTTGATCACAGACGCTGTGTCACCGGCGTCGAACGTGTTAAACTCATGCGAGCGCGGCGTGGGGCGGTGCGAGTCGTGAGACTCGTGAGGCGTGAACGCGAGCTCAGTGCTTGATAATGATAATGGAAACTTAGGCTCTCCTAAATATGTCGCGTGTAGTGAACACGTGAGTTTAACCGTTTAATGACATTTAATAGATCTCGTAACAGTCTCTTATTTAAAATTAATGTATTGCAATTGACAGCAATTACATAGAACGATAACTGATTTCATATAAAAAGTCATAGTCGAATCTCCATATTAGGTTGACCCTGGAGCCAATTTGACTCGGGGTTTTTTGGAAAGTAGATATTTTACTCTTTGCCTCGTAGAAAAAAAAATAGTTTCGCAAAGGGTTTTGTGCTTCATTTTTAAAAACCTGTAGATATGGTGGAAACAGTACATGTAAAGTTGTGCAGACTCGAATCCTTACAATTTCTAAACCTCAACTATATTTAAAAACAGTATTACCTTAATTTATGCTTACGGCACAAAAACATGTCTTTGGGGCCTTTGAGTCGTTAAGCCAAGAGAGTCTAAGATTCAATTAACCTCAACAGAGTATTACAGAACACTAAAGAGAAGATTTTTACAGCGTCCAATTGGTAAGTGATCTTTCACCAGGACCAATTAGCGGCACTCAGCACTGCCTGCGTCGAAATGCTATTACCCATCACCTGGGGGAATAGAGGAATAACGCAATAGACGGGAGCCAGTAGGCCAAACAGGTGCCCTACCGCGAACTTCGAAATCCGCAAATTTCGAGGATTTGTCTCTCTCACTGTAATGAAGCCTTCATTGGAGTGACAGAGAAAAATCCTCGAAATTTACGAATTTCGATTCTCGCGGTAGTAGGCCAGGCTCGGTTCCACGATTTCGTTCAGGGGCATTGATGTGTGATATGATAGTACTTTCTACTGAAATCTATTTTTCCAATAGTTGAAAAACAGCACCTAGGCATCCGCGCCTGAGGCCAGAGTAATGTATCATAATTTCGCACCGCAGCTTGTAAGTATAGCCGATTCCAGCGTTTTCAGGGGATAATAAACTTAAACTGGGCCTAATTTCTGTACTGCTAAACCTAGAACGCTTTCTCAATCTTATGTTTTGAGATGATAAACATTTTGGAAACAATAATTTTGCAATTTTATTTACGAATATAAGTAAGACAGCACTATTGTAAAATATAGTGCTAAATTATACCACTAGATGCATTATATCCATCGAAAAGTGTAAAAGAAAGACAAAAGTTTATCCGCACCTGTGTTCATAAATCTCTAAAATCTAAAAAACCATTCTTCTTTACAGATCAATTATTTTAATAAAAAACAACGAGATAAAAACATAACAAACCAACAAATTATCGAGTTCTTACCAAATTCAAAACTATGCTAAAGTTATGGCCTAAGTCTCAAAACTTTCTTAACAACAATGACGATGTAATTTGTAATTTACATCCGAGTTTCTGTGGAGTTTCTTAACGCGTGTCAAACTTTCAACGACTTTATAACGTTAATCAAAACGTCTGCCAATTTGTAAAGACGCCAGTAAAATTTTATACCATAGATCAATTAGATACAGACAGTCTACTCCACACAATGCCGAGTCAATTATAAGCTTCCCTTGTAGATCAGCACTTTCCTGTGGATTTTAAGAATTAATAACGTTAATTTAAATCTAGCTTACTGCTTTTACACAGGAGGATAGTGGAAGCATTAAGCTAAGCACGAACAAGTTATTGCTACAAGTTTTGAAACCCAACTAAAAATATGAATGAGTAGCAAGTATCTTCGTCTCTTTTTTAATATAGCTTAATTTTAAAACTTACAGCAATAACTTACATGTGTCAATCTGGCTTTAAAATAAAAATTATAGCCGTTTATGACTAGCTTCTTTGTAGTTATTTTTTCATCAAAGGACAGTATCCCTGAAATACTTTAACTGTACTTGCAGTTTACAGGAATAAATTGTGCCTTTTAAAAGTAGCTAGGCAACGTAAATTTTAATTGTGTTATCCATGCAAATCTCACAAATCGAAAACGTCGTTTTCTTTTGTTTGTCCTTATCTGTTACTTTGACATCATTGTTGTTAGAAAGAAAGAAAAATGAACATACATGTTTGCCTAATTCATACATAAATAGCAGTAAAGTACGGTAAGTGATCATGCGCGAATCACTACTTACGCCGAAAATGACACTTCGAGAAATTAAAAAAGACGATATGCCTACGCCATCACGCAGCTTTGTGAAGATAAGGCTGCGTTTCCACCAGAGATGTGCTAGGATGTGTTTCCGTACAAATGACACCTATTAATGACTCGAGCGAGGTATCATTTGTATGTAAACACATCCTCGCACATCTCTGGTGTAAACACAGCCTTAACCGTCTGTGTATTTAATTCATCTATGACACAACGAAACATTCCACATTGTGTTACACGATAAAGTTTAAGTTCGGAACTCCTTGGAAGAAGTTGAGAGATGGCCAATACCGTCAGTGTGTAATTCGAAATATGAAACTTGCCTTCTCGACCGTGAACTCTTATTTCCTAACTTTGGGAAGTAGCAGCTAGTGTAGCTACATAAATATGTGTATGTACAATTGTACATACGTGTTTTAAGTTACTGGAAAATGTTTCTGTTTTCGAAACGTCACGCGCAGCGACTTACTTACGTGAGTGTAACAGTTTAAATTATCCCACAATATCGTAACCATAGAAAAAATTAACTGCGAAAGCCTCTGGTTGTCACGGGATTCGAATCCGCCACCTCCGAGTTACCGGTTCGACGTGCTCCCAATTACAATTATTAATTCAAATCTTGAGTGTAAATTATGTACCTATTGTTTAATTATTATGATAAGAAATTGCTAACTAAGGATGACCTACTGCCATATCCAATACATTCCAGGAATGTAATAAACTGCTGTTACATCCGAGTACGATCAAATTTACCACTACTAAGCTCAGAGTCCCTTTACACTGCCATATACACCATGCCGACATGACACGGCAAGGCGAAATGTATAAAAGAAGTGGTCTAATGCCTGAATGGTTATTTTTTTTTTCAAAAATTGTTCCTCCTCATACTTTGAAAAAAAATGGCTTTGTACACAAGCTTTGTTTGTCAGCCTCTATAGCCTAGTTGGTAGTGACCCTGCCTACGAAGCAGGAGGTTCCGGGTTCTAATCCCGGCGAGGGCATTATTTGTGTATTTATTTATCACAAATATTTGTTCCTTGGTAATATTTGTTCATGGTTGTGTATGTATTTAAGTATTTATATGTATCTATTTTATATATCGTCGCCTGGTACCCACATCACAAGCCTTCATTGAACTTACCGTGGGACTAGGTCGATTTGTGTTAGATGTCCCAAGATAATTATTTATTTATTTGTTTTTTATCTTGATACATGATATCTAATATTAATAAGAATTAAGAAGGCTCAATTTCATCATTCCAGTTATTTATTTGTTATTTATTAAAACGAGTATTTAGGTAGATACTATGCGTACTACGTACTAATACGTTCTTAAAGGGCATCATGCAGTTTGTATTCTTCTTTGCCAGTGACGTGGTACAAATCCATCTTTGTCGTCAGGAATAGGTACTAAAAAGATATTTTATAATAATTATAACAAGTACGGAATAGCATCATCTAATAAAAATCGTGTAGTATGATGTAAAAAGGCTTTAACTTGAATTGAAGCTAAACGTCGTTTGGAACAAACAAACGCCGATTGGATTTAACGACGTGTATTACGAGTATTACGACCTATTCAGCCTAATTGCTTAACTTTTTAAGTTTTTATACCGCAATTAGCACTTTTGTACTGGATTTTATTAAGGCACAAAGAACCTATCAAAGGTTCTTTTATAGTTGTTATTTTAAAACTTCTGTATTCCCAAATTCGCAGATATTTATATCAATAAAGGAATATAATGAATAATTATAAATAAGTCGTAGGACACTCTTACTCAAGTCACTACAGTCTTACAGCTCACGGTAAATCTTTTATTTATAATTGTTACAAAGTTCCGACTATTTTTTCAAACAGTTTTTCATAAGACATTACAACTCGCCCAGCAGGCTTAGCACATGATTGGTGCGACAGTAGGTATGTCGCCGCGAGATAGATGTCCCGTCCTTCACTAGCTATATTAACAAAAGAGGGACGGATAGACTATCTCGCGGCGAGATACTGTCACGGCAATCATGTGCTAAGCATACAGATTTCGCACGAGTAGGTACAACTGAAGGGTCCACGGAAAAAACATGTCCAATGCTTAAACAAATCAGGGCAAATTCACACCTTATTCTGTTAAAAGTAAGGTGGTTTTTCCTTCTGTAATTTGAATTGACTAGACATGTTCTTTCCGTGGACCCTACAACTTATACTGAAACCTCCCACTTGGATCTATCGCTTCATTAAAAAAAACATTGCGTACTAGTTTTAATATAATTTTCATCACACTTGCTGTCTAAGCCCGCCATTGCTTGCGCGCGTAGCGGGAGTAATAGAAAAGTGATATTCCCTAGGGAGTAATAGAAATGTCAGTACGTCATTTAATAATATTATGTATTAAAACTTATTTTTTTGTCGGCAAGTGTGATGAAAAACATTGTATGCATCACAGTAGGTAAGCGGAATACTAACTCGAGTCATAAAAGCCCTCCGCCTAACGGCGTCGGGCTTCTAACACTCTCGTTAGTAATTCCGTACTTACCTCCCTTGATGCACAATGTACTAATGTATAAGCATACATAGGGACAGACAGCGGAAACGACTTTGTTTTATACTATGTAGCGACAGTGATAGAGTCTGGCTAACGAAAGCTGAGAATGAGTTTTTTACGGAACTTTTCATATGGCATCACAAGCTGAATTGTCAAACGTCATGTTCTGTCTTTCGTTCGACTTGACACCCATTGCTCGCTTTCCACAATTGCAACGTTTTAAGGTGTTTATGATGAAAAATACTATGAAAAGTAATGTTCGTAAGCTGCTGCGTACTATAATAAGTAAATATAAAGAAAAACAAGAGGAGAAAATCATCGCTAAAAAGCAAAAACATGAGTGTTTACACACGATATCAGTGTTCCTAGGTTAGTACGTAGTACCATTTTGATACTTACCTTTATTCCATAAATTTTCTTGTACTCATTATCTAATTAAATATACTATCGACTATAATAGATTTAAGTTTGTATTTATGTTAGGTTGATTTAATATGGTCATTTGTTTTTTTTACCAGAAGGTCTGGGAGAGGTTGAAGGAGTTAACGCTGTCAAAAATACGGTAGAAAAGTTATGCGAGTTGGAGAAGAATGAAAAAAGTTCACGAGTATAACTGCCTCAGATTGGAAATCAATGACTGACCATGTCATTCATGTGGAAGATAAGTACAGCGAAAGAGACATGTCACAAAAACTGCATTAGATGAGTTTATTATGTGATTTATGTGTTATGGCACAAATAGTATGAATCATTAATATGAATCATTGTATGAGTTTTTTAAGTCTGACTTTAATTATTCTGAATAAAAAATATAAATTATTTCGTTTCCTATTTATTAAAAATACACACACCGGCAGAATTATATTTTTTTAGTACAGATGGTGCATTTTTTAGGCTCTAGTGTGAGAAGTGGGTCATTTTAAGTCAGGTTCAAAACTTCGGAGGGCCATCTGTACTAAAAAACGTCGTACGAGACACGTGCAATAACGAAATTCGTAACTTGTGTCGATTTAAAACACTCCCTATCGGTCGTGTTTTAAAAAAAAGCCACTCGTTTAGAATTTCACGTTTTTCGCACTTGTGTCGTAATGGACCATTTTATAGGTAGTTTTAATCATGATTACACCCATTCTGCGATGATACAATTTACAAATCGTTACTAATATTACCTATATTTACAAATCGTTACTAATATTACCTATACCTATGTATAGACATATAAAAGTGTTATATCCAAGTGTGAAAATCACTTTGTTTTTCGGCCATATTATGGTATAAAGACTATAATGATATGAAGAGCTGAAAAACATATCAAATTTTAAGCCAATCTGTTTAGTTATTTTCAAGTTATATCATAGGTTCGACACATTACCAAGCTAGTTTTAACTTTTTACATACATATGTAAAAAGTTACGAAATAGGTACATAATATGTATGTAAAAAGTTAAAACTAACTTGGTGTTGTCGAATCTATGATATAACTTGAAAATAACTAAACAGATTTGCTTAAAATTTGATATGGGATCCATTTAATAACATGGGTCATCATTTAGAGTAGTAGGTACCTACAATACCTACATCATATTGCATTGTGTCATGCAGACAAAGTTGCATGGAACAGCTACGTTATGTACATATATATATAATATTAATTTGGATTGTAATAAATACAGGTAATTTAACAAAATAATTTTAAGTTTTAAATATATTACAAGTATCAAGACTGATTTTCGGGGTGCAACCCAGTGATACCATACTCTATATTTTATTAATTTGCCGCCATTTCTCATTCTCAGCTTTCGTTAGCCAGACTCTATTAACGTCACTTATCTCCGTTGTAATGCTACAAAACGAACCATACATTGTAAAGACAAGTATACATTCTTCAGTCGAAAGGAAAAGAAAAGGTAAACAAATATGGCTGACTTTCCATACCATTTGACGTCTTTAACACATATCGTAAAACACGTTTGCAGTTAGATTTTTACGTTAATACTAATAAATATCAATAATTAAAAAAACATCGACGTTTATTATTGATTAATAAACGTATAAATATGATTCATGAATAACGCTGCATTTCAAGATTCTACAGAGTTGTAATTTCAATTCTAATAATGAAGCACTAGAATTAAAATTAGAAACAAGTATTATTTTGGATTACAGCGTTGTTCACGATAAGCAACGATATGTATTTGAACTTCAGGTTTAAAGTTTTAAGTTGGTGATAAAACCAAGACTGTGTTCTGAAAGTGCGTGATTATGAAATAATGCAAGTTTGCAGGTTAGTTTACTTTTTTTAACTTTTAACTGACGAAAAGTATACCAATTCACAAGTTTGCCGTTCAACCCAAATCTCTACACCCGCCGTTTCGATTGATTGACGGAAGAATCAGACCGAATACATGATTGACAGGCTCAAGGCCCGCAGGCCCTCGGGGGCCCGAATGATAGCCGGAATCACATCCAATCGATCTTGGCAGCGAAAATTGGCTTGCATTTACAGTTCGAGATTGGCACCGCTTATATGTATTTTCCTTTTTGAAGAATTGGTAATCAAGAAAAAATGCGGCTCTCACATGATAAAAAATGCCAGTGAATTTAGAATTAGGTAATAGTGGAGGAAATAGAATAGGTAGAATTTTGTTTTTTTGTGGAGACCTTTTAAAATGCCCTTGGGTTATAGTTTATAGGTAAGTTGCACTGATATATATTTATTATTTAATAATAGTAATTTCAAATTACTGTTATTGGTAAATGATGAAAGTGCAAATTCTTCCTTTTGTTTATTAAGTCTATTATTTCTCTTAGTTTTAATAGTGTGGAAAATAATTATGATGGGAGAGACCCTACACTGAGCGTGGCCCGACATGCTCTCGACCGATCTTTCAAAATGTTATTTCATTCAAGCACAACATAAAGGTAGATTTAGACCAAACGAGCATTCCCTGATTCTATCCCCCACTCTACGAAAGCAACGAATTTCGACGATTCATGTTTTGTGTAACGAACGAATTTCGTAGAGTGGGGGATAGAATAAGTGAATGCTCGTTTGGTCTCAATGCACCTTAACGGGCTGTAAAAATCACCTTCATTATCAAAACAGTTAAGGTATAAAAAATTGTGAAATTGATATAATTTCTCAAAACAATTAAACTCCATTATATCAACTACATTGTGTGACGACAAAGAGACACATGTTAGCTTATCATAAGTTATTCATATCCTTCAGTTGCTGAGATTAAATGCACGAACAACACGGCACATTAGTGACAAAAATTAAAAAACCTATGACTTAAGACTCGTCTCCAAACATGAGAAACTTAATAGAACAATATAAATATAAATTATCTACACCTAATGAGAATCCCATAGAAGAAGCTAAGAAAATCGTCAGCGTGGTCCAGGCATTCGTCGGCATTCGTGATGTTTTTGGTGACAGGAAAGTCAGTAAGTATACGTATCACGTAAATATATGGGCAATTGGGGACCATAGAAAGGCAAATAAATGATTAGGTACTTCGTATTAAGAATTCATTTTTAGACCTATCGATTTTTTCTTTATTTATAAATGGAGATTTAACCTTTTGTAAACATGTGATATAGTGCTTATATTATGCCTGCCTAATGATTTATAAGTTAGTAATCTACCCTCTCGCAACAGAAAAGAAGATAATAGTTTTGGATTTGAATTTGAAACAGTCGAGTGATTTTATAAGGCAGAATTGTCTGTCTACGCGTGCATATCGAAATTGCTTACGTCCAAGCAAAAAGGCAAATTTATTCCGAAAGAGAATTTGAATTTGTTCTCTAGTTTTAGTGCGGAGTTTATTATCATCATCATCCAGTGTGATTGTTCGCCTTATATTTTGCTTCCACTTTGACATCTTTTGCATCTTCAAAAAAGAAACCATTGGCCCTCGCCAATGGTTTCTTTTTTGAAGATGCAAAAGTCCTCTTCCACGATATCAAGCCACTCCAGTGTTTAACACTCCTGTATATTATTCAGGATGGTCCCTGCAGGCAGTGCTTGCAACGTTGCTGTTCACCGGCTCGTTTCTGTACACGGGTCAGTTTAGTCAGAGCATGTATCTGGTGTCCGTGTTCCCAGACAAAGTGGACACCTTCAAAGCTGTCAACTGTATCAGTGCGACCTGCGTACCGCTGTCTAAGTACATTTTTATGTGGACTTCCAGGTAATTTGTTGTGTTGATCAACTTTTCGTCTGTGGACACTGGAATTCACTGGATAGGTACTATCTAATGATAAAAATGTATTAACTAGCTAGAAACAGACAAATCATGATGAAGTACCAAATATCAAAAAAACACTTGTTAGTACTGGATAAAGTACCTATCACCAAAGACGGGTACATTATGGTGATATGGTATAGTGATCCCTTATTTTGTTCAGTTACAAACGTCATCAAATAAAGGCCATAGTCGGATTTTCATAGTAAGTCAGCCTTTAAATCAACCAGACTCTAGTATTTTTTTGTGAGTACCTCTTATGGTGAAGAATATTTCTGCTGAGTATCAACGTCCTATCGGTGACAGTTTTTGACTTATGATTTTTTTTAGTTTTTTCTTTAATGTGTTGTATCTCAGGATGTATAAAAGCGAATTGCTTCAAATTTTGAAATAATGTTCTTTATTTAGATATGCATCGAATTTAAAAAAATGAATATCGATGGTCTTATAAAAAAAAGAAAAAAAAAGACCAAAAAATTTTTCATATTTTTTTTGTGTACCTATGAAGTAGTGACACCTCTATTTTCTTTTTCTAATTACAGACCATACATTGGCCTACTAGTTGCCTAAGTATCAAAATTTTCCAAGCGGTACTTCTTACCAAAAATCGGCAATATGTGTGGTCAAGTTCTGCATTCAATCGGTGTTTTTCAATGTAGTATACAAACTCTTCATTTATATTTGAGTTTTCTTATCAGGTTATCTTATTTAAGAGTAAATGCTAATGACAACTTAATGTCATCATGATGCAAGCTGTTTATTTCATTATTAATCGGCCGTTTACAATTTCAACTGCAATGAATCCGTTTCATGGAAATATTAATAAAAAGTGCAAGAGCTGCAGCAAATATTTAAAAAAAGATAAGGGTAAGAAAAAAATACTGAGGTCTCCGAGTGAAGCAAACCGGTTTAGTGTATTACTGTCAGCATTTACTCTTAAATAAGATAACCTGATAAGAAAACTCAAATATAAATGAAGAGTTTGTATACTACATTGAAAAACACCGATTGAATGCAGAACTTGACCACACATATTGCCGATTTTTGGTAAGAAGTACCGCTTGGAAAATTTTGATACTTAGGCAACTAGTAGGCCAATGTATGGTCTATAATTAGAAAAAGAAAATAGAGGTGTCACTACTTCATAGGTACACAAAAAAAATATGAAAAATTTTTTGGTCTTTTTTTTTCTTTTTTTTATACGACAATCGATATTCATTTTTTTAAATTCGATGCATATCTAATTAAAGAACATTATTTCAAAATTTGAAGCAATTCGCTTTTATACATCCTGAGATACAACACATTAAAGAAAAAACTAAAAAAAATCATAAGTCAAAAACTGTCACCGATAGGACGTTGATACTCAGCAGAAATATTCTTCACCATAAGAGGTACTCACAAAAAAATACTAGAGTCTGGTTGATTTAAAGGCTGACTTACTATGAAAATCCGGCTATGGCCTTTGATGGTTGGCAGACACGTCATGATACGTGCAACTCTCACGCGTCAGTTATCGATTATTTATAAAGGACTAACAGAGTTAGCAGACTAGGTAAGGAACATATAAGTATGCAGGCTTCTCGCAAATCTGATCGCCAACATCCTCATCAGTTAAGTGCTTACAAAAAGTGTGTTTTCAGAAACCGGCTCAGAAGTATAATGAAGATGAGCCACGATGGTCTAGCCGCTCTTCCGGAGGGAAGTTCGATTCGTTCACTGATGCTCCAAACACTTCACAAAGCTAAAGGCGTTTCCTGGCTCGTGATACTGAACCAGGCGATCATACACATCGTGTATCTGCTCGTTCCGTTGTTCTTCAGTCTGTTGTGGAACGAGAGATATTTGCCAACGACTCCAGGAGAATCTTATGGTAAAACCTATTATATTACATTTTGCTAAGCACCAGAATGCATGAATCAAATCTTAGGCAGGTATTTAATTACTTCACACTAAATTAGACACTTTAACCCTTAATTCGATACCGGGTAAAATACTAGACATCCCAAATACAAAAATCTACACAAGAAACCAAAACGCTGAAGCGAAAACTAAGCAGTGTAAGTGTATTGCATAATGATTATTATTCTGAAAAAAAATGTGTCGAGCCAACAGAAACGCTAGTTTGTCATAAATCGCCGCCAAGATACCCAATTGGTAAGGACACGTCGCCCGGCCTAACGTTAACAAATTTTTTTTTCGTAATTTTGTATGATAAGGTATTGTTTAATTTGCACATCTATTTAACTAAATACTTGAAGTACATATTTCTGTTTACTTGAAACTTCTAACACAGTTCATCAATGAGTTTATTACTTGCAAAGTAGAATGTCTAGTATTTTTCCCGTTGGCAACTACGCCATGTTTTATGTTGTTGTTGCTATGTCCAGTATTTTTCCCGTTGCCAATGATACGGTGTTTTAACTATGTCCAGTATTTTTCTCGTTGCCAATGTTGCCGTGCTTCATCAACACATTATAATTTCGAGTAAAACCACTCAAATTAAATGAAAATGGGATACTTTTTATGTAAAAACCAATACTAAGTGACCTGCAATAACATCTATATCATAATATCGCTATATGGCCATTTTTTTACATACTACTCATAACGACGTAGGTACTAATAACGAAATAGATCTTCGCACTCAATGAGCTTTTGCTGCCCAATATATCAAAGAATTATTATTTATTTTATATATTATTTTTATGTAATGTATTTCTAATAAAGCTGTGTGATTTCAAGTCCAAAAAAAGTTTCCTAGATGCCGAAAACTCAGACGAGGAAGATGCTGCACAGCAGTACAGAAAACAGCATATTTTCAGTGACTCCCAGTATTGATTTTTCATTGGATTGACTTAATTTATTTTATTTAAGTCCAACAAACATGTAAACAAAAGTCAATCTGAAAAAAGTTTTGCTTCCCGTATGATAAGGACATCATTCGGTTTCGGACATCGCTGTTGATTATGCCATGAGCCAAGTAAACTAAGCCGCTCTAAATGCATTGATTTTACTAAATTGTGAACCTTAATCGTAGAACCTGTGAACTACAAATGGAAAAAAGATACACTGAAATCAAAGGCTGACGTAGAACCACGAGAATTTATATTTACCATTTATAAAAAACTTATATTATTCTATATCAGCCTTGAATTTCAGTGTCCCTTTTTTTTCATTTGTAGTCCACAGGTTCTAAGATATTACTACTTACTTATTGAAATTATAAGTTTTTTAATAAGGATTTTGACATAAAATATCTTTTTTCATATAATATATATAAAAAAAAATTAAAAATATAATAAACTAAATTAACCGTACAATTGGCAATGGCAAAAATACTGGACGTTCAAGCCCAATACCTATTCACTGCATAGTTGGCAACGTGCAACATACTTGACATATGATTTCTGAAAAACTATCCATAAGCGATTTTTTTTATTAATTTTCTGTTATTTAAAATCATATAAATAGGCATAAAAACTATAGTTTTATGTATTTTTTCAAAAAAAGTGTCGTTGTCGATTTAAGGGTTAACGTACTCTTAACTTTATTTTATCCCCCAGGACTTTCTCCAAAATATGAAACTCCATATTACGAAACAACGTTTGTCATAACATGCTTTGCCACTGCATTTTCCGCCATTAACCAGACTGGCTACATAGTTCTCTTCGTCACGCTTGTCGCCCATGAACTCGGACATTTCTACGCCATTACAGAAACATTCAATGAGATCTACAAACTGTATAAGGACAAAGATTCCAGTCATTTGAGAAAAATAACAGATGAAAAGCTAGCGTTCTGCATAAAGCACCATCAATTTCTGATTGAATACCATGGCAAAATACGAGAGTTGTATAAAGCAATCTTTGGAGCCCAATTTCTCATGATGATAATTGTGTTAGTGACAACACTCCAGACAATGTATTACTGGGATTTCAGTAATACGATACTGACAGGCGTGACTGGTATAATGCCATTGATAATCTACTGCTTTGGTGGGGAGTTGATGATCTCAGCAGCCGAGGACATGTCAGAAGCAATTTACTCTTGCGGATGGGAGATGATGCAGCCGAGACAAGCAAGAGCCGTAGGACTAATGCTGTGTCTTTCGCAACGACCTCTGCACCTCACCGCGGCTGGATTTGCTACTATGAACAGAGATACTTTTGCAAATGTCGTTCAAGCTGTTTACAAGATTTACGCAGTTTTTAATTAAAAATAAAGAAGGATAAGCTAACACATATTTATCTTTGGATCTCAACATCGAACACAGTTTTAATTATTTCATTTAATTTTGTACATGGGATTTTCAGGGATGAACAAACGATCTATTTAAGTATCGTGGTCCTATCTTTGGGACATGGCAAATTTTCGAGTCAAACTCTTTACACAGACATTCAGTATTACTTACCTGTTAGAAATCTACATATCATTTAAGTCATTTCTACAAGCTTGGAAGCATTTTTTTCCAGTTGCAAAATAATTCTGAGGAAGTCAGATTTTCAATACTTTCTCAATAAAAATGTGCTACTTAATTAAATATAATATTAGTTTGTCAATTTGATATCGTAGTAGAATGTCAAAATACGTCGCTGGCGTTGTCGTTATTTCTTTGGATGCAGGAATTAAATATTATGCAAGTAGAATGTTAAATTTAATGACTCTTGTCTTGGTAACCGTTATAATAACGGGATCAGATCCTGAATTCGATCGATTCATATTGCATTATTTAGTATTGAATTAGTACTATTTGGTAGCTGTTGTAAAAAAATTAGTACCTCTTCTATTTCAAAATTATACATTACAGAATTCAGGACCGAGCAGGATAGACAGGAGGAGGATAATGGCGGGACAGACTGATTGAAATAGAAGAGGTACAATTTTTTTTACAACAGGTACCAAATAGTACTAATTCAGTAGGTACTAAATAATGCAATATCATCATCATCATTATCAGCCTATGATAGTCCACTGCTGGACGTAGGCCTCTCCTATTAACTATTCGTATAAACGTATTAGGAGGTAAATACTCATAATCGCCACGCTGGGCAAGCGGATTGGCGATCGCAGTAATGTGTCCACTATGATGACGCTGCTGCCCATCATCAATCTTTTATCAAATAATGGTCAGTGACACTTCAATCCCTTAGTCGACTCTTACGACACCCGAAGGAGGAGTTGGGGTGGTGACAAATGTATTCTTACTGCCGTCACCACACGGCGAAATAATAATGGATATATATTAATAATGCAATATGATTCGATCGAATTCAGGATCTGGTCCCGCCATTACAACGGCTACCTTGTCTTGTTTAGATTTAATCTTGTGCCTAGTAGGTATTCCTAGAGTTTTTTTTTGTACACCACGATGAGTGAAAAGAAAATTTTAAAGAAAATCTAACTTGACTATTTTTTGTGTAAAACCTACATGCGTTTTGGATTTTTGAGGACTATGACGGATAGCATAAATATGCTTTTTCGGTTACCGATACAAAAGAACCAGAAATAATTGCATAATTGTAGACATGGTCATTAAAAATATCATTAGGTAAGGGCGTCAATATACAATTTTTTTGATGTAGGTACATAATAAATTAAGGTATTCTTATAACTATTTTATTATTTTTATGTATACACAGACTCGTCTTCCGATGAGCGTATGGTTGAATTTTGGTGCAGGTTGTATTATAACTTTGATATAGATAATATTGGATTTAGTTATTTTACTTGATTTGAAATAATGATTCTTCAAAGGAAAGGTGACGTAAATGTAACTGACATAGAATCGCGGAATGTACGAAACGGTAAGAGAATTGTTAAATAATAACCACGAAACCCAAATTAAGTGACAAGCATAATATACTTATGATGCTTTTTTTTATTGCAGAGGTTGAGGTGACTGTACAGGCGACTGCACTATTGCCCAAAAAATGTACATGTCAGACGCTGTTTGAAGATGGAAGTTCTGATAGAACAACGTAAATAGATGGAAAAGGTACTTAGATAACTAGGTACTACACGTATACAAAAAAAAATAAAATAATAGGAAGAAACAATTTATTTGTCAAGATAGTTAGCTACGAATTTATGAAATTGATGTAATTAAGTACTCAAAACAATTAAACTCCATTATGACAACAGCCTTAAAATTGTATAACGAGAAGGAGTCTACTAAACGTCAAGTAATTAATGGTCTTCAGTTGCTCAGATGGTAAAGTTGACGTAAATGAGACTGTACGCCGCTGTATGGTGAAAATAAATCTAGAAAATCTTATGACTTGGGTCCAAACATGGGAAAACTAATAGAACGATACAGATATAAATTATCAACACCTAATGAAAACCCAATAGAAGAAGCTAAGAAAATCGTCAGCGGGGTCCAGGCATTTGTTGGTATTCATGATGTTTTTGGAGATAGGGAAGTCAGTAAGTATATATTTACTTAAACATAATTTTATATGATAGTTAAAGAAATGCTGCTCATAGAACTTCGTCATAAGCCTTTTTCAATCTACTGTTGAATATAGGCCTCTCTTAAATATTTACCTATGCGTATGGACCCATTAGGAGGTAATTCCCATGTAATCACCACTCTGCTGCCCATCATCAATAACCGAATGGCCAGTGCCACTTCAATCCCTCAGTCAACATCCACGGGAAGAGTTGGGGTTTGTCACCACAATTGTAGGTATTCTAACTGCAGCCAAAACGTGGCATAGCACTAATGTTAAACGACATTACATTGAGCGAAGAAAGTTCCCACATCATTTATATTTAAGTAAATAAGTAAGTATCAAGTAAATAGCAGAGGAACCTAGTGTATATTTTGATATCAATCAAATGTTCTTAAAGGGAGGAAAACGTTTATTCAAGCGTGATATTACAGTACGCACCCGGATAGATGGGCGGATCATAGCGACATTAGCGACCAAGCACCGCAAAAACAACGTAGACAAGGCAAGCCTTGAGGGAGGTGGAGATGGCTTGCGGGTTGGCCTAAGGAAGCACGGTGTAAGGTCTGATAGAAATCAAGGAAAGGCCTTTACCCTATCAAGCTATTAAAAAACTATCTCTATGTATCTAAATCGGAAGGAGTTTTTTTTTCGCCAGTGTCGATTCGACTGTTTCATTTATCCCACAGGATGTTCACCACAAATGGTGCTGGCAACGCTGCTGTTCACCTGCTCGTTTATTTATACGGGACACTTTAGTCAGAGCATGTACCTGGTGTCAGTGTTCCCAGACAAAGTGGACTCCTTCAAAGCTGTCAACTGCATCAGCGCGACCTGCTTTCCACTATCCAAGTACATCTTTATGTGGACTTCCAGGTAATTTGCTGTATTAGGGATACCTCAAAGGTTTTGTTGTTGAATACGTTTGATGGTAGGCGGACATAAACAACAAAAGTGTCTTCATAAAATGAATGTTTCAGTCAGCAAGTTTCTAACGATTTTTTCAGAAATCGTCTCAGAAGCATAATGAAGATGAGCCACGATGGTCTAGCCGCTCTCCCCGAGGGAAGCTCAGCTCGTTTACTGATGCTACAGACACTTCACAAAGCTAAAGGAGTTTCCTGGCTCGTGATACTGAACCAGGCGATCATACACATCGTTTATCTGCTCGTTCCGTTGTTCTTCACTCTGTTGTGGAATGAGAGATATTTGCCAACGACTCCCGGAGAATCATACGGTAAATATTACATTTTGCTAAGCACCTAATCATAGGAATCAAATCTTAAGCAGATATCTAGTTACTTAACACGAAATTGGACACTTTAACGTACTCTTATAAGTTTATTTTATCCTCCAGGTCTTTCTCCAAAATACCAAACTCCATATTACGAAACAACGTTTGTCATAACATGCTTTGCCACTGCATTTTCCGCCATCAACCAGACTGGCTACATAGTCCTTTTCGTCACGCTTGTCGCCCATGAACTCGGACATTTCTACGTCATCACCGAAACATTCAATGACATCTACAAACTGTATAAGGACAAAGATTTCAGTGATTTGAGAAAAATAACAGATGAAAAGCTAGCGTTCTGCATAAAGCACCATCAATTTCTGATTGAATACCATGGTAAAATACGACAGTTGTATAAAGCAATCTTCGGAGCCCAATTCCTCTTGATGATAATTTTGTTAGTAACAACACTTCAGACCATGTATTATTGGAATTTCAGTAACGTGATTCTAGGAGGCGTGACTGGTATAATGCCATTAATAATTTACTGCTTTGGTGGGGAGCTAATGATCTCAGCAGCTGAGGATATGTCAGAAGCGATTTATTCTTGTGGTTGGGAGATGATGGAGCCGAGTCAAGCAAGAACCGTGGGACTAATGCTGTGTCTTTCGCAACGACCTCTGCACCTCACCGCGGCTGGATTTGTTACCATGAACAGAGATACTTTTGCAAATGTCGTTCAAGCTGTTTACAAGATTTACGCCGTATTCAACTAAAATTAAGGAAGCTGAGCAGCCACATTTGTCTCCGAGAGGGCTTGTTTAAATTACTAAATCCAATATTAAATATTTTCTACTAATAGAGGACGATTGCTAATCAAATTATAGTTGACTTTTGCAATCGCTTTCTATTCAAGAATGGTGATGGTGAAACAAGCCTTAAGTTGCCCAAGGGCTTAACACCTAAAATGTACTTTATTTTAACAAACAATCGTGTTTGTAAAACGTCTCCATCATCCGCTTATCAGTGCAACAGGAGCCAGCTGAAAATAAGATTTCTACACCTCCAGACCAAAATAACCCTTAAAACACCTGGCGCTTACGCCCAATCTCATTAATGTTTCATACAATAAACGAAAAAAATGGCTTAACAACCAGGCTTTGCTTGGTACCTTCTATTTACGACGTTAATAGCCATGGAACACGCAAAGCCAGGGAGATAACGTAGGAATAACATTTGCAAGTCGATCCGCCATTGCCAGTAAAAAAGAATTAACTTAGTTACGATAGCCGTAAGATAGGATTTTCAAAAATCCTAAGATATGCTAACAAAGGCGTGGGAAGGCGTTCAATCTCTGTTTCCTTAACTAGAGCTAGACAAAGTTGCATTGTCAGGTACAGACATTTAATATAGGGTAAGGTGCAGGGGATAAATTCGAAAGTGGTCTAATTTCGAAAGTCACATAAAAATCATTATTATTTCCGTCATATCAAGATTCCCCTTGCGAAATTATCCGAAGATACATTCGAAATTAGCAGACTGCTCCTTAACTATTTATTTAGATGTTCATATAAGTAGCACGAGGCGCCGGGTGCATAGGACCTACAGAAACATTTGCAGCCAAATGGCCGCAGCTTGTGAAAAGATAGGTAGGTATAAAACAGTACTTGAATCGTGCATACATACTTATTTGCAGTGATAAAATCTAGGTTCAGTTAAAGTTCGTAAAATTTTTGTGTTTAAATAAACTAATGGAAAATGCGGAACAAGTGGGAAAACTCTCTGAGGGAGACCGAGAGAACTTGATAAAATAAAATAGGTACCTATTAAAATGTAAGAAAATCTTGGAATCTAAATTTGACTGATTTGACCCACCCACTTCCGTCTTCGATTAGGATGAAATTTTGCACACGCTCAGAGTTCTTATGACAATACATGACTAACTAAGAAACGTCATTACAAATTCAAGATTTAATCTGTTTGAAATCCACCCCCATGATACGGGTATCAAATGAAAGGGTTTTCTGTCAGGAATACGAAAATAGTGTTTTTTAGGTATTATAATTATTTAAGAAATGCTAATAGTTACAGTTTTAGAATCAATAAAATGTCTACGAGTTTTCGACACTATTCAGTTATAATAAAGTCGAAACGTGAAATTTTTTTGTTCACTGTACATATTTAAAAATTTGAGGCCATCTCGAACGTCAATAGATTTTTGTTCCTATGGTCGATATTTACTTGCCTAGTGTCCTGCTTTTGTATACTATCGCTCAAATCAACTATTTCATTTAGGGTTACACAACTGTTAAGACTTCCTGCCTTATCTATACGAACCCATGTGTCTGCAATGCGGGTGATATCGCTTCTTTGGCAGTTAGGGCCCGCGCTAGCTGACGCGCCTTATAATAATAATCTATGCATTGTAAAATATAGTTAGCTATTCATGTTGAAACGTAGGCTTTTTGATGCCAACCGACTATGGGTATAGGTTGAAGAGAGTTGAAGTGAATGATTACACACACATCCAAATGAAATACTAATTGCAAAAAATGTAGTCAAATGATTAATGACTTGCGTCAAAATATTGAAGCAAATCCCTTGAACAAATTTTTTCAATCTTACAGTTGCAGTTTGCTGTCAGTACGAAAAAAGAACACTTATTTATTTATTTATATATTATTTATTTATAATTTCAAATTCCCCGTGTGTTTACATGACATGTTGATGTGTGCGTGGTCTCAACTCTCGTGCCGATACCTATACCACAGGTTCAACGCCAAAGACCGATAGACTCGGAAGTGTCGCTTTTAGGGCGCAGTAACTCACTGGGATAGAAATGGAATTTCATAATACTTTTCAGGCCTAGGCCTGCAAAGTAACTTTTTTTTAAATTTCGACAACATTGTCTTTTTTGTATTTCTTTGTATGTTAGAGAAAAGCATTATACATGCCTCGGCGTGAAAACGGGTTCCCGGCCTCGTTACCTATCCGTATATACCAACTTGGCCGGAAATCCTCACTTTCCCGGTCTCTGATGTAATGTACTATTTTTGGGCGAATAAATATTTCTTCCGCCTTTTTCCTAACAGGGACATAACATACCTAATACTGAACATGCCCTTATACGGAATACAAAAATTAAATTTTTTCTTTTTATAACTCACGGTCCACAGAGTAACATAGACCTACATGCACGCGTATAAAGTTCAAATCCAGTTTTGCACCCGGTGACATGACTTCTGATTGACAGTTTTATATTTGCCGTGGCGTCGAAATGTTACACTCACATTATTTATACAGTACCAACAGCGACACTAGTGCAGAAAAAGCCCACTTTCAACACTTGTAACTTAAATAACCAAGTACTAATGGGTGATTTGATTTAACAGGTGACAGAGACAGCAAAATTTTAGTTTTATTTTTTTATATCGTTAATTTATGCTTTTTGTGATTGAAAAATCAGCACCGAAGCTATAATGGATTTACAATACAAGGTCATGGAAAAACCACATAATATCGTTGACATTCAACATAGAGGTAGAGGAGTTACGTAGGATGCCCTGAAAATTTCGGGAATTTAATACTTAGGAACGTATATTTGACATGTGTTATACCTATTTCTTACAAGCATAGTCTCATTATTCGAAAACACTGGCCACTTAGAAAAAAAAAACAATGTCCGATTTTCAATTGTTTTTTAAAGTCGTTGAGTCGCTGGTGAAAATGGAGCTGTCCCGCGAAAGTTTTAGAGCAATGATTTATTATGACTTTAAAAGTGGATTAACACAACAACAATGTGGAGACCGATTAACTATTGCTTTTAGTAGTGAAGCACCTTCAAAGACGACCATATACAGGTGGTATTCGGAATTCCAACGTGGCCGTGTGTCTCTTGCGGATGACGTACGTGAGGGTCGACCGAAAACGGCCGTTACCGATCAAAACATCGATGTTGTTCGCCAACTGATAAAGGAAGATAGGCATGTTACATATCGGGAGATTCAGGAGACTTTAGGCATTGGAATGAGTCAGGTACAAGTTATTTTACAACAAGAGTTGGGCGTGCGGAAGTTATTTTCCCGGTGGATTCCTCACTTGTTATCTGACGACCAGAAAACGGTACGTGTCAATTGGTGCCGCAAAACTTTAAAAAGATTTAATGGAGGAAGCTCAAATGCCGTTTTTAGTATTGTGTCAGGTGACGATGACGAATCATGGATTTACGCATATGAGCCTGAATCGAAAAACCAATTTCGAGTTTGGGTTTACGAAGACGAACCGAAGCCGACAAAAGTTGTTCGTTCTCGCAGCACGATCAAAAAAATGGTAGCCACGTTTGTCTCCAAATCGGGTCACGTGGCGACTATCGCTCTTGAAGATCGAAGAACTGTCAATGCCGATTGGTATATAGGCGTTTGTTTACCGATTGTTTTTGCTGAACTGCGAAAAACTAACCCTAACCGCCGTATTATACTACACCATGATAATGCCAGCCCTGACACCGCTCAGAAAACAGACGACTATCTGAAGGGCGAAAACGTCGAATTACTGGACCATCCTCCGTACAGCCCCGACCTAAGTCCCAACGATTTTTTTACTTTCCCGAAAATAAAGAATCGGTTGCGTGGTCAGCGTTTTCAGACCGCGGAAGAAGCAGTCGACGCTTATAAAATGGCCATTTTGTCAACCCCCACTTCAGACTTCAATAATTGTTTTAAAAACTGGTTTCAGAGAATGAAAAAGTGTATTAAACACAAAGGAGAATACTTTGAAAAACAATAAAAGTACTTTTATTTCATTAAAATGCGTATTTTTTCCGATTCCCGAAACTTTCAGGGTACCTACGTAATTAAGTAAAACTTAAGTTTTTTTTTCAAATTGTATTATATTTGTAACTTTTATAAGTAGGTACATAACATAACAATTTTACAGGCATTTTTCATGACAATTACACATTCATTTTTCAAACTTCATTGGTTCATCGCACACAAGATTTATTTATGAAGAAAGTACTCAGGAAAATAAAATACCTTGTATGTTAGTATTGAATCAAAACTGAAGATACGAGTTTAATTTAAAGAAGGTATTTGTTACTTAGTGAGTTTTGATTGTTAACACACCCGGTTGTATTTTGTACACATTCGATTATTGTTTACGAAGCCGAGAATAAATATAATATTAGTCGAGCTCATAAATATTTATACAATTGTGCACCTTACCCCAATGCATTAAGTAACAATTTATACACATATTTATGAACTCGACTGTACCCCCTTATTCATAAACGTATCCTAACATAGCAAGCCGTATTGTTTGACCCTTTCGGTCTTATCAATATGTCCATAAGACCGAAAGGAACAAACAATATGCGGCATCTTAAGTTACGGGGGTTAATCTGTAAATCATTTTGGCAAGGGCATTGCCGAATCCATGTATCAGTTTACGAGTTTTATTTTATTTCACTTGCCCCGCTTGTTTTGTCTCGACACAGATAATAATAATAAATCGACGAATAATTATAAATAACATACCCGTTAGTGAAGTCAGAATTGTAAATCAGTATAAAATGCTTTGTTGGGAAAAGATTTCGTAGTATTGATGAATAAAATCTATCTACAAATTAAATATATAAAGAGCTAGATTACAAACATACTTACAGTACCTATAACCAAATAGCACACGTAAATCTACTATTGTAATACGGGTGTCTGATACAACAAGATTGTCATAAAGTCAGTAAGAGCGTAGTGATTTTTTGGTGGGCATTAACTAAGGCAGGGTTCAAGGATCGACAAATCTTAGCAATACAGATGCAGCTCTGTTAGCCTTTCATTTAGACCACCCAAATCACATTATTATGTGTCACGACTCTTAAAATAAACCTTATGTGTTCACAATGAAGTCCATTTTAAACACCGTACCTTTACGTTTGCACAAATAGTGTTTCCAAAAAGTTACGATTAAAGGTCTTCGCTCACTACATCAACTTCACACCCACTCGATTCAAGTCTAATCATTGAAATTTAAACCCTGTGTCATATGTTCAAAGTTTCAAAAAATTATATTATAGTAGTGTACGACGAGTGGCCTACGCATCCCTACGCATCGTAGACTAAAGGTCAACCCCGACTCGTTTGTCACGCAACGACCACACGTTGTCCACGCAACGACTATGCGTTTGCGACTGCGTGTATCGAGCAACCATTTTCATTGCCCACTCGTTGACACCGCATTGTCCACTAGTGACCATTGGGTGGATCAACTAGTTGACCACCAACTAGTAGTTGGATGTCCACATCATGAGTGTGAGTAGAGTTGCTGCCGCGTTAACGTGGAGTTGTTATAGTGTGCGAAGACCGACCGAACCAATGATATCTACTAATCACACAATACCACTTTTCTAAAGACTCAAAGCTCGGTCGAACACGCGTTTTGAGAGCGCGGTGTGAGCGGGATGGAACGCACAGCGCGCCATCTCACTCTGTCATCACCAAGGCTCGGCGGGGGTGAGCTGTTTTCATACTAAATGACATGTATCACGTGACATTTAGTATGACAACAGCTCACCCCTCACCCCCGCGGAGCATTAGTCATCACATCACGCCCCGCTCACCGCACACTCTGAATAACGCGTGTTTGAATAACGGAACCTGGAGATCTAGCCAAGATTCCATTTTGCAATCGTACACGATTATCGATCAGTAAATATGTATGAGAATGACAGATTTGTACGAAGTCACGTGACCATTTCCATAATTATTATGGTCACGTGACTTATCGCTTATCGTATACGATTGCAGAATGGCATCTTGGCTATGCTTGCTGAGTCCATTTCTGCGGTATGAGAATGACAGATTCGTACGAAGTCACGTGACCATTTCCATAATTATTATGGTCACGTGATTTATAGCTTATCGTATATTGATTGCAGAATGCTATCTTGGCTAGCCCTGCTGAGTGCATTTCTGCGGTATGAGAATGACAGATTCGCACGAAACGTCACGGGACTACGTGGAAATGTCCATACATTATTATGGCCACGTGCACAGATGTCATACATACCATAGATCAAGCAAACGTATCTACTTAGCGTGTCAAATGAACTCAGTAAAATCTACTGAGTTGTCCGTCTTTAATCGCAGCTTGCAGCTTTCGGGCGTCAAATTTTGTAAGTTGCAGTGAACAAAAACATTAATAATGCCTCCTTAAGTAATATTAATTGCAACAACACAAAAAAATATGAATACTCAAGGGCCTGAGACATATTTAAAATCATAGGCAAGTAACAACTTCAGTATAAAATCTGACACACTCGGCCGCCATACAAATGAATGAACTTGTTTCTTCTATCCAAATCTAATTCTGTGGCCACGTGACTTATCGCTTATCGTATACGATTGCAGAATGGGTTCTCGGCTAAGCCTGCTGAAGCGCTACACCTAAAAGTTTTTCCATGACTACGTTTATAACTATTCTATAGAATATACACTTTCATTAACTACGCCTCCTCTGTCGCATACCGAACGGCATTTGCGGCCGTTTGTACGGCATGCCAGTGGGGCCATCTAACTTCTTCGCGGCTTGGATTTCGGCGTTGAGCAGCATATCTAGCGTCTGAAAGACGAAGTAACGGTCAATTCACTTTTCCGCCCTCCGGCCGGCTTTAAACGAAGCGTGAAGAAGCATCTAGCGGGCCAGCAAGACGGTGGCAACTATTATCAAACCGGAATCAGAAAGGGATTCGAAAGTACTGTTGACACAAAAACTTACCTGATATTTATCAAGAAAAGAGTTGTTTATAGATGTCGCGAGTGATTAATTAATCTATTGTCTGTAAATCTCTGAACTTAAACTACAACTATATTGATTTAACTATGAATATATCCTAGATTGACTTATACACTGTCGTGTCAACAGTACTTTCAAATCCCTTTCTAATCGCGGTTTAATAATAACAGGTTACTGATTGTCTCCTGTTCGTTGCCGCCGCGATTTGGGCTCTACTTTTCACTTACGATCAGGTGGAGTGGAGCCACTTTGTTGTGCCAACATTTAAAAAAAACAGCATGTTAGCCTGGCAAAAAGGAGTAAAAATTAAAAAGTGGCAACATTGTAGTGTCATCCCGTTTTATCACGCAAATTGATTTAAAAGGGACACTACGATGTTGCTACTTTTTAATTTCTATTCTTTTTTGCCAAGCTGTACCGGTCACCTGCCGGCTCCGTTGATCACAAAAACACACCTCGGCCGTTAAATGGGAAAGCCTCGGATCACAAGTTTATCGGAGGCCTACGATTACACGTCATCCGAGACATTTCCCACTTAAACGGCCTTGGCATGACAATCTACTATTTTAGGCCGACTTGTACATTCAACCGACTACCACTTTTCGACTCGATTCAGTGGTAGCATAGTCGAAAGATGGCAGACCATCGCATTTTTGTTGATGTTGACTGTACAATTTCAGGGAACGTTGTTGGCTAAGTTCGTACATTGTGACGATTGTAACCCTTTAACCCTGATTTAGTTACGTATACTGAAATCCACAATCCTACGGACTAAGCCAATCTAAGAAAATGTTCTCAATTGCACTATGAAACATAATTCGGTTTATTGTGTAACCATTTTTGACGTATATTAGTGGGTGAATCAACTTTTTTCTGTCTGTTATTGCCATTGTTACGGTCGCCTCAGTCACGCTGGTTGTATGCAAAATAGTAAACCCAGACACTGTATTTTTTTTTATATTGGCACAACAAAGTAGCTCCACTCCACCTTATCGTAAGTGAAAAGTGGAGCCCAAATCGCGGCGGCAACGAACAGGAGACCGGCAATATACCGAAGTAATGATAACAAAAATATATTCATATAATTATAATTATAACTAACGTGAGACTCAAACATAATAAAATATTATCGAACCGGGTTACTCACGTATTTAAGTCGAAGATTGCTCGACATATTTCGACCCATTAAGAGGGTCGTCGTCCGGAGCACCCTCGGCCAAAGCCCGACGCTTACGCCCGACGGTTCGATAATATTTTAATATACAGGGTGGAAAAAGATTTTGGGTCAGTGAGGGCAGCTACCAGATCCCGTGTTGCTACGCGAAAATGGTCTTAGAAGACCTTCTCTCGATTTAAAATTGATGAAGAATGGCGTTTACAGATTTTGAAAAAAACATACAGGGTGCCAGAAAATGGTAATTTTTGACAAACTTTTTTTTTGATGCCAATCGATCCTGTTTCTGTTCAGGATCAAAAGCTTGTATGGGACCAAAAAAAATTTTTCAGCTAGAAAAGCCACAAATCGAGATTTAAAATTCTCATACAAATTGTATGAAAATTAAAAATTATTTTATTCACGGTTAATTTTTTTATGCCAATCGATTTCATTCCTATCCAGTACCAATTGTTCCCTACGGGTCAAATTATGGCAATGTACAAAAATGCCAAAATTAAAAAAAAACTGTTTTCATACATTTACTATGGAAAAAAGTGAAACCTTAATTACGTTATCTGTCACGACAATTAGTTGTCCTATGCTAAATGACAATAATACTGTATGAAAACATTAGCAACATTAATTAGCGTGACAGATAATGTAATTAAAGTTTAAATTTTATCCCATAGTAAATGTATGAAGACAGTTTTTTAAATTATTGTTTTTTTTTACGTTGCCGTATGTTCACCTCTAGGAAACTATTGGTACTGGATAAGAATGGAATCGATTAACATAAAAAAATTAAGCGTGAAAATAATAATTTTTAATTTTCATACAATTTGTACGGGAATATTAAATCTCGATTTGCGGCTTTTCTAGCCGAAAAAATTTTTTTGGTCCCATACAAGCTTTTGATCCTGAACAGAAACAGGATCGATTGGCATCAAAAAAAGAGTTTGTCAAAAATGACCATTTTCTCGCACCCTGTATACTTTTTCCAAAATCTGAAAACACCAATCTTCTTTAATTGGAAATCACGGGAAGGTCTCCTAAGACCATTTTCGCGTAGCTACACCGGATCTGTTAGCTGCCCTCACTGACCCAAAATCTTTTTCCACCCTGTATTCATAGAATGTTACAGATGATAGTGATTTATGGCTTCCATAGTGATTTATGGCTTTTCAGTACTTTAGACTAAGTTGATATGAATTTCATTATGGATAAATGAAATTGATCTGCATTAAAACTGAGCATCTTGATTTCATCTAAATATACATACCTGTTTCGAGTCTATTAATTGGCGATCTAGCAAAGCTTTATGGATATCTTCGAATTCCTTTTTCAGGTCCCTGTTTTCACTCTTATCTATTGCCTCTTTCACTTGCAATATCTGTAAATTATGTTCGTAATCAATACTAAGTAATAAGTTATTACCAGGGATCGGACAAATGTGCGTCATTATTTGCAATAATATGGACATGACTACAAAATTGATTAAATGAATAATAAAACGAATAGTTTCTTGAAATTTGATTTCAAAGCTTTAAGGTGACTATTTAAAAAGGTTTTCATAGTTACCGGTGTCAAATATGTAATTTTCTGAAAATGATTAAACGATTAATTATTCAATCAACTTAGGAGTCATGTCCATATTATTGCGAACAATGACGCACATTTTTCCGATCTGTGGTTATTACAAATGAATTATTTGTATTTTTCAATTTGTGGCCATAAAAAAGAATAAAATATTAGTTGAATCTATATTTCTGCACTAATAATATTTATAAATTCGAAAGTTACTTTGGTTTGTCTGTCTATTGCCTCTTCACATTAAATGCTGATCCGATTTGGTTTTTAGTATGGAGATAGACACCCGAGAAAGGACATAATAGTTTTTATCATGACAATCACCTGAGTGTGTTCAGACGAAGCCGAAGCCACAAGCTAGTAGTACATAATATATAAAATTATAAACATGCTATATAGTAAATCGAGGGTTGGCGGATCAAATCTGATAAGTCGAGATATTTTTTCATTGAAATAACAACCTCACGTCAATGTCATATAGTTCGTATTTAAAAAACCGGTTTGCTCAACTTATCGGGTTTGACCACCCCATCGTCGAAATATATGACAATCGTCATATCAGCCGAAAGACGTCCACTGCTGGCCCTGTGCCACCCACATCCACCGGACTCCTGCGACCTTTACCAGGTCATCAGACCACCTTGTGAGAGGCCTACCGACGCTGCACCATCCGGTATGTGGGCGCCACTCGAGAACCTTGCGTGCCCCGCCCATAAAATTATAACCTAATGAAAAAGCTACACAACAGTTTCAACGTGTCCATACTGGAGTTTGCCGTGTGATGACGGCAGTAAGTATACATTTGTCACCACCCCAGCTACTCCTGCGGGTGTCGTAAGGGTCGACTAAGGGATTAAAGTGTCACTGACCATTCTACAAGATTGATGATGGGCAGCAGCGTCATCATAGTGGACACATTACTGCGATCGCCAATCCGCTTGCCCAGCGTAGCGATTACGGGCATTTACCTCCTAATGCGTCTATACGCATAGTTAATAGGAGAGGCCTACGTCCAGCAGTGGACTAACATAGGCTGATGATGATGATGATGATGATGATACTGGAGACAATTAGGTGTTACTTACTGTTTCTTCAAAGAACGTGTGTTTATCTTTTTGCTGCGGTGAATCTATGTCTAACACACCACGTAGTACTGGCAGCGCGTCATCTAGCCTCCCCATGGCCGCTAAAGCTGTTGCCTGTAATAAGAACATAATATAGACTTCATCATCATCAACCTATCTTAGTCCACTGTTGGACGTAGACCTCTCCTATTAAGTATGCGTATAGACGCATTAGGAGGTAATGCTAAGTCATAGAAGATAAATTAATTTAGGTAAGTCTTGTTTGAGCAACAGAAATGTCATTATCCAAAAAATAAGCGCCAGGCTGGGCAAGCGGATTGACGGTTGCAGTTATGTGTCCACTATGATGACGCTGCTGCCCATCATCAATGTTGTAGAATGGTCAATGACACTTGAATCCCTTAGTCGACTGTTACGACACCCGCAGGAGGAGTTGGGGTGGTGACAAATGTATTCTTACTGCCGTCACCACACGGCAAATATAGACTTAACCGGTCATTATTCATGAAAAGTTCAACAAACCGATATCAGCTAATGAATCATGTTCTTCTTTGTAACTTTGACATTTGGTAATAGAGATCGGCAGTAAGAATACATTTCGTCACCACCCCAACTCCTCCTACGGGTGTCGTAAGAGTCGACTAAAGGATTGAAGTGTCACTGACCATTATTTTATAAAAGATTGATGATGGGCAGCAGCGTCATCATAGTGGACAAATTACTGCGATCGTCAATCCGCATGCCCAGCGTGGCGATTATAGGCATTTACCTCCCTAATGCGTCTATACGCATAGTTAATAGGAGAGGTCTACGTCCAGCAGTGGACTAACATAGGCTGATGATGATGTGAGATAGGGACAAAACATAAATTAACTTATATTTGTATTATCAGCTATTCACTGGGGTTACTGTATTACTCAGGACTGTATCTTACTGGATACACTGTAAAAGAGGGCCTACCGGAGCTAAAATTCGAATACGAAAAATTCCAGCATTCATCTCAAGAAAGGCGTTATCAATATAACAGAGACAGATGCTCTAAATTTACCATTTACGAATTTTCTAGTAGTCTCTTCTCTCCGGCTAGTGTTAAATTTCTAGAGATTTATTGCAATTGCCGTGTGGGCAATTAGGCCGTGTGGTGACGGCAGTGAGAATACATTTGTCACCACCCCAACTCTCCCCGCGGGTGTCGTAAGAGCCGACTAAGGGATTAAAGTGTCACTGACCATCCTTTGATACAAGATTGGTCATGGGCAGCAGCGTCATCATAGTGGACACATTACTGCGATCGCCAATCCGTTTGCCCAGCGTGGCGATTATGGGCATTTACCTCCTAATGCGTCTATACACATAGTATAAATAATAGGAGAGGCCTACGGCCAGCTGTGGACTGAGATTGGCTGATGAAGTAAGTATTGCAATTGTAGTTACTGTATGTCAACTCACCTTGATGTTTCTGATCGTGACGTAATGTTGTTTCTGCATTGATATCGATTCTAGTGCTATATGCGGAGCGCCTTGCTTAAGAGCCAATGCTGGAACAAGAAATTGTTATCCATATCACCATAAAAGCAAACAAGGTAGGGATAAAGATCGGAAAATAATAATTATGAATTATGACTTCATATGAGGTATCAATGAGGTTAGCGTAGTAAAATCTGTAAATACCCTCTTAAGACCCAAGGCGATATTTGGCTCCTAGTCATTGCAAACCACGGTCTTACCAGTAGTCCTATAGTTTTATACTCCTACAGGCCCAAGCATTAAGATCAAATTTTTAAATGTTATTTTACTTGTATGCCACTAACAGCTTTGGCATATTTATTGTCAGTTTATGATGCCTTTTTGGACAAACTGAATTCAATTAAAAATTTGATTTTTTAAAATTTTTATTGAATACGTCAGATTAGCATGGCGCGACATTTGAAAACAAAAAGTCGGCTTTTGTAATAATAAGTAGGACCGCGGTATGCTATGACTATATACAGCCCTTGAAGAAGCTGGGCCTGAATTACCAAATTAATTATTACTATGGGAAGGACCTTGGGCCTTATGAGGTTATGTAGGGACCCAAATAACTCTAAAAATAATACATAACATAAACTATGCATAACACAGACTTTCCAAATTGTGTTATCGCATTTTCCATAAAGATGGAAAAAGTTACATAAACATACCAGCAAAGAATGTGCACGCCCTTCGAAGCGGCACAGTGCCCGTCTTGTTCATGTCTGACCACAATTTCGATGCATACTCCATACTCTGTGGTGTATTCTGAAATGCAAAATAAAATAGTACATTACGACACAAGTGCGAAAAACATGAAATTTGAAACGAGTGGCGATGTTTTAAAACACGACCGACAGGGAGTGTTTTAAATCGACACGAGTTACGAATTTACAAATACAAATACAAATAGTTTATTCGTGGCAAATATAAAAAGCATAACAGGACAAAACAAAACAGTCAAATTTTGCATTTAATATTATACCACGAAATGGACTCGCCTCAGCATAATGTCGACCCGAAAGCCAACGCTGATCTTCCGGCGAGCCCATTTTTGTGGCCACGATCGCAGCGTGTGAACATGGCCTAACAATTTGCGCCTAATGTAAGAATTTCGTTTTTGCACGTGTCTCGTATGTACGACGTTTTTTAGCCGGCCCTCCGAAGTTTTGGACCTGGCGTAAAATGACCCACTTGTCACACTAGAGCCTAAAAAAGGCACCATCTGTACTAAAAATATTATTTCTATCTGCAACTATTGCAGCCTATGAACATTTGCAAAACCCAAGTTAATTATGTGTTCGACGATGGAGAGAACTTTATGGCATTTATAAAAATAACATTAGTAATTAAGCAAACTATGAAGTTTTATTTTTATATTTTTCATGTAATATAGGAGTTATTTATATGAGTCAACCACTTTTTTTTGTCATTTATTGCTACGGTTCTGTTCTCCGGATCACATTTTATTAATCTTTTCTGCTTAAAATTCGCAATTTTTTTTCCCATGGTGGGTCAGGTCACATCATGTTAGTAGGGTTCTAGGGTTGCCTACCTGGGTTACAATTTTTTAACTGTGCAACTTTTTGGCCATTGGTGATGGAATAATATAACAACAAAAAATAGTTGATTCACCCACATAATTCATATAAAACTAAATCTTAACCATTAACTAACCTGTTTATAACAAGCTGCAAGAATCAAAACAACTGGATACTTTGGATACTTGGTCATGTTGATCTGACGTTCTTTCACTCTTTCAAACACTCTGTACATATCATCATACATCTCGTGGCTGTATAAGAGGTCTAGCAGTATCTGATATGTGACTAGTTGGTCGAAAAAATCACCATTTTCTGGGTCTTCGAAACACTGCAAATATAAAATAACCATTCTAGTATAATATTTGTTAATACCTCACAGTTCTCATGATACAGGCTTATCTCCATATTCATAAATTTAGCAAGCCGCTAAGAATTGTTTGTTTCTTTCGGTGTTATCAGTGTATCTATAAGACTGTAAGGGACAAACAATACTTATGGGCTTAAGTTAGGAGATGTTTATGTATAGGGGGTTAACCTCAAAACCTACTTTATTTGGTAAAGTCCTAAAATATTATAAAATCAAAAACATTAAAGTATTAAAATAAAAATTATAAAAAATTTAGGGGAATAATACATTTTATGGGGTGCAATTGTCTCAATTTTGTTATAAGGTTTTATAATGGCTTATTGTATTGTCTGAATGCCAAGATAGTTAACTTATCATTTGTGACCATAATTTCAAAACTCACTAAAAGTGTATTTATATGTTGCTCTACTAATTCTTAACATTTAATACCAGTTGTATATTGTTTAAAATAAACAGTTAAATCAAAAGTATTTTTTAGATTACTATGACATACAGGGTTACATGAGAATATAAATGATAAACAACTTACCTTTAAAGCTTCTTTAGGAGCATCCATGAAGTGAAACATCCTCATTACTACAGGTCCAAACACAAAGGACCCAAAACGGTACTCTGTACTTTGTGTGTTGAATCTGAAAATATATAATTTTTTTTTAATATAATAGCACACACTGCAAATAAAATTTAAGCTTCTGAGTCTTAGAATTCTTAGCATATCCTTATTTGATAGTCATGGATTTCGTTTCTGAGATCAATTAGCAATATCATAATATGGGACTTACTATGTTTCAAACAAATCTTTAGCACTTTGCACATGCTAGAGCTATTACGCACAAAAAGTAATCTGTGGTGTGTTAAATTCAAATATAATATTTTAATGATTATAGGATATAAAGGAACATTATTACATTGAGGCCGGTTGTGGCTTGTATTAAGACTTACTTTTTAACCATTTTTATGCATAATTCTAAATCTGTAGGCTCAGCAATATGCACCATATTCTTGAGATCCTCTGTGAATACCATGTTCTTGCTATCATCAACAAATTCAGTCATCTTTGCCCTGAACTTATCAGTAAAGTTAGCAAACTGTTCCTTAATTTTCTTCCTCGCGTGAAGATAGCCATCAATTCCCAGAGCTGCAGGTGCATATAGTTGTTGAACTGGAAAGACATTAAATAGTTTAACATATGAAATAATGACAAAATACCAGAACTATAAAATAAAGTACCTATTGTAGAATTCAAGATTTGATAGAATAGTTTAAATAATTTCAAGAAATCAGACAACAAGTACCTTGAGTTAACTGGATCATCCGGCATGGTAGATGCAATCTTAAATTCTTTAAGACAGGATTCCTTAAGCAAGTATTCATTAATAAGGACATTTTAACTTTACAATTTTATAAGATTACGAATGTTTGAACTTTTAGGTTAGAAAGAATTTGACATTTCATTTTTTTAGGTAGGTGATGCCGTATGAAACGCATATTAGTCAGCCAGTTAAACAAAATAATTATAGTAAAGATTTATGTATTATTTAATACAAAAAAAATAATGTCGTGTAAAGATGCTTTTCAGTTCATTTATGCTAAAATACAAAATACTTCAGTTCTAATCTACATAAATCTAGCACTGTGAGCTAGATATACGTAGATTAGAACCTATTAAAATTTGGTTTTTTACGACACTCTCTGTAAACGCGTTTCCCCGACATGACATTTGCCCACGTCTATCTTGTCTATAATCAATGACAGGAGTAATAAGTTCTAAAAGGCGGAATTGTTGTATTTTGTTAAAATACTTTAATGTTCCTTTGTTATTCCCGGTTAATATCTTCGCTGGAACATGATGTCGACCACCGAAGGCGAACTAGATGTAGAGGTGTCTCATGAACGTGAAGAAGGAGAGGTTAGAAGTCTTCTTTTACGTATACATTTTGCAAGCAATTTTCGCGGTATATCCTAGATCTATTTCGCTTTGAAGCCTGTAGTCGCTTAAACAACATTACACTCTGCCTTCTCTTTAGTTATAATAACGTTTTACATGCATATCATAGATGATTTTGATGGTGAAACGTAGTACTTTGTTACTTTGACGTTTGGGCGTACTTAGGCTTACGCGTCCCATTTTTCGTTGTAGTTGGAGGATTCTGATGTGGAAGAAGGCACGTACATACCGCTGGAGCGGCCGGAGGCGTTCAACCCGCCGTCGCTGGTGAACATGCAGATCCAAGACGAACTGAGCGACGAGGGTTCAGCTCAGGAGTCCTCTGGCTCAGATTCAGAGGAAGAGCCACGGAGGCGGGCGAAGCGCACGAAGCTCAGACCGAAACGTCCACAGCAGTCACAGCCAGATAAAAAGGACAAATACAATGTTTGGTGCAAAGCATTGCAGGTAATGTCAAACCTCAGGGAAATTTTGACAAGATTTCCAGGATTACAAAAGGTAGCAAGTAGTAAATCACAAAGCCCACTTTTTATTAGTGGACCTGATGGTTTGATTCATTTTATAGTCATAGACTGGAACTTAAAAGTATTTTGCAGTTTAAATTATCACTCAATCATGTGGCCACTAGTAAAAAACTGTGTAACTCTTTGATATCCACAAGCTCTCCAGTGAGCCAGTTTTATATGAAAACTCAGATGTCAGAGTTCCGAAAGGATAATATTGATATTGTATGATTTACACTTATTCCTATAGTGAACCCTAGGCATAAAGTTTTATTTGTTCACATTCCTATCCTATTATGGCAATTGAATATATTTTGACAAAAATCATATAGTTATGAACACATAATTCGACTGACACATTTTCTAAATTATGATTTGTATAATTACAGGAAGACCTTCTAACAGAAGATATGGTCAGTTGCGATGTCACAAAGAAAAGCAGATATGGCGTTGAATCTTATGATTATACTATTAAGTATAGATTAGATGATAGCTATAATCCTAAAAATGTTTTTACAAGTAAGAACTTGGATGACGGGAGCACAAAGAAACGGAGACACTCAGACAGATCTAATGTCAAGTTGAGGCTTGGAAAGAGACCAATCAACGAAGACCATAGTAGTAAGCAACAGCCTAGGATACTAACTGATTTGGTCGCTACTTCAGAGGACCCAATAGAAGTTATTGCTTTAGAAATAGCAGAGAAGTTGGAGGAAGAAAAGAAAGAGTTAGTAGGTAAGTTGGTGTTTTACTTATTTGGAATGTAAAGATTAAAGGAGTAGGGTAAGAGTGCACAAAGGCTATGAACCCATTATCCTCCCAGTTATTCTAGTTATGACAATCTTTTTCAATCAGTATGTTGTAGGAGTCCAAATGTGCACCCTGTGTGTAGTTTTTAAAACAAAGGAAAGTGTCCCTTACACAAAATGTGCTATTTACAATATTTAAGCAAAAACGGAACCCTTATAGATTCGTCATGTCCGTCTGTCCGTCTGTCACAGCCAATTTACTCGGAAACTATAAATGCTACAGTAACGAAATTTGGTAAGGATATGTGTTGTATGAACCGCTACAGGAATGTGATACTAAATTGTAAAAAAAACCATTGGGGTGGGGGCCCTCCATACATGTAACTGAGGGATAGAATTTTTTTTTTAGTTGTACATAAGCGTGTGGGGTATTAATAGAAAGGTCTTTGAAAATGATATGAAGGTTTATACATCACATTTTTATTTAAGCAAATCGTTTTCGAGATATCAGGTCTCAAAGTCTGAAAAATGTGTCCCCCCCCTCTATTTTTTAAACTACGCAATGTAAAATTCTGAAAAAAATATATGTAATGCACATTAATAAACTCTATCAACGATTTTTGGTTTGATAAAATTATCTCCTATAGTTTTTGAGGTAGGTTGATTTAACTGTATTTTTTTAATAATAAATTGACAATGGTACGGAACCCTTTGCGCGCGAGTCCGACTCGCACTTGGCCGGTTTTTCACCCTGTATATGAACCACAGACAACATAACCTAAAGACGTAGCTTTAGACAATTATTTCATTTAAACCGTTGCTGCCAAAAATGCTGAGGTGCGGGCGGCGTAACATGAGCTAACTGTGTTGTGATTCGTCGTTTCAAGGTCAATGAGGTGTAAAACAAAAATGTCCGCCGGTCGCTAGTGATTTCCGAATGTCGATAAAAGTATCGATGGTTACAATGTCTATCGCTTTCACAATTCGATATTTGTCAGTGACTTACCGACAAAACCGTGAATCCATATCCGTACTAATGCATACCATAAATGCGAAAGTATGTCTGTCAGTTTACTGAGTCTACACGCATAAATCGCTGAACCAATTTAGATGAAATTTTAAATGGAGATTATTTAAGACCCGGGAAAGGACATACGATATTTCATTCATCATCATCATTATCATTTTCACCCCCGCAGATGTAGATATATTATGATACTAGCTTCAACCCGCAACTTCTGGTGTGACAAATAAAATGCATTTTATATAAAAAAAATATTTGTACTGTCTGTCTGCTGTGTCTTCATCTACACATTTAAACCGGTTTAGATGAAATTTGGAATGGAGATAGTTTAGGACCCGGGAAAGGACAAAGGATAGTTATTTTATCATCATCATCTACGCAGACAAAGTTGCGGTCAAATATTAATATCACAATGTATTTTTTCTGAGAGAATAAATAAAACAATTTTATAAAATATACTTTTATTTGTACAATCATTAACTCGTAGTTACAAAGTTACCAAAAAACTACCATTAAAATACGCTCTATATCAAATTCGTCTATTATTCGTTTATGTTAATTTGAAATATTCCGGTTTAAAGTGTCGAGAACATATCACACAGCTAGGAGTAGGAAACCAATCATGTGGCCGTTTTGTAGCATTCATCCACATTTCTTTCATGTTTGGGCATTTAGAGAAGATACACAATATTATTTAACATAATAGTATTATTGAAAATTATACTTCTACACTTTACACTAAACCAGAATTTATTTGAGGATAATTGAATATAATCGTAATATCTTATCGATAATAAACAGACTGCCGGTATAGACATCACTAGTTCGGATACGGAGACTCCACCGCAGAGTCTGTTGCTGGGTACGATTGAGAATAAAGATTTTAATTTATCTTTAGTTACCTTATCGATAGTAAACAAACATACTCTACGGTCATCCCTAGTTTAGACGGCCTACCTGCTCGTTAGGCTAGACAAGGAGGGAGTTATACTTCGTGCGAAGTATTAGAAAGAGACTTTGTAAAAAGACATCAACGAGTGCACTAGATTTTATGCTTAAACTATTTTTAATTTTAATTGAAATTTATAAAAAATTGCTCACTTGTGAGACGAAATACCATCTTTTTGCACACTAGATGTTTTTGTATTCTTGCTACACAATTTCACGCAACAGTAATGCATTTTGCATGATGTAAATCACGTTAAAACTTTCGTAATTATCTCATGAACGCCGGCCGCAGACTGAAGTTAGCAATGGGGGCGTGGCTCTAATATGGAGTGAATTCACCGTATGCGTGACAGAGGGGGTCGCCCGGCTATGCTACGTCTTGAGGTTATGTTGTCTGTGATATGAACTAATACTTGCCAGAGCTGAAATCCCTTGACACCCCTGCATATTCAGCAATTTTATATTTTTTATTTATACTTTCAGGTAGAATTGTACAAGTGTTAGGCGCCAGCAAGGCAATAGAGATATACAAGGAGACACAAAGAGTCGAGGCTGATGGAGGCATGCTGGTCATGGTAAGTAATCCATACTATCTGAGCCATTTTGCATTTAAGCATTGTTGTAGGGGATTGTTACTTGTTGTTGGAAAGAATTGTTAGGCCTGGCCATACTGGACAACCTAAGTGGTGAGGCATGTTTACATCTACCCCGCTCCGCCAGGGAGTGTTACTTCGCGTGTCTACCGCGCCGCTACTAGTTACTAGTTACGCTACTATTAGGCGCGAATTAACAGAATTGGCCCTGCAGCGTTGTACGATACGCGACAATGGATTTAACCTACAGACACACTTCTACTTTTCAACAGCATTTTACCCTTTTGGGTAATACCTTTAGCTTCGTTACATATTGTAGAGCCAAAGTAAGACAATGTAACATTAAAATTGCGTTTCTCATTCATGTTTAATTGGCATGAAATGGAATAATAAATGGCCTTGATTTACTTCTCATTCCAATAGTCTATCTATATGGGTGTGTCCACATAAATACTTATGGGTTTTGTCCTTACCAATATTTGGTCTTACCGTCACAGACGTGTGGTGACGGCAGTAGGAATACATTTGTCACCACCCCAGCTCCTCCTGCGGGTGTCGTAAGAGTCGACTAAGGGATTGAAGTGTCACTGACCATTATTTGATAAAAGATTGATGATGGGCAGCAGCGTCATCATAGTGGACACATTACTGCGATCGCCAATCCGCTTGCCCAGCGCGGCGTTTATGAGCATTTAAATAAATAAATAAATAAATAATAAATATCTTGGGACATCTTACACAAATCAACCTAGTCCCACGGTAAGCTCAATTAAGGCTTGTGTTGTGGGTACCAGGCGACGATATATATAATAGATAGATACGTATAGATACTTAGATACATACACAGCCATGACCAAGGAACAAACATTTGTGATAAATAAATACACAAAGAATGCCCTCGCCGGGATTTGAACCCGGAACCTCCAGCTTCGTAGGCAGGGTCACTACCAACTAGGCTACAGAGGCTGACAATTTACCTTCTATATAATGCGTCTATACGCATAGTTAATAGGAGAGGCCTACGTCCAACAGTGGACTGCCATAAGCTGATGATGTATGATGAATATTTGGTCTCAGTTTATTCTCTTGTTATTGCTATGCAGAACGGCACTCGACGAAGAACTCCAGGCGGCGTATACTTCTTCCTCCTAAAGAGAGACGACGAGGTCTCACAGGAGATGATTAACCAGATATTCAACGAGGATCGCAAGGAGACCGCGCGGCGTATCAAGCGGGCGAGGGCCAAGAGCCGTCAGAAGGTCATGGAACAGCTCAAACAGAGTCTCACAGGTGAGTCCTAGTATACTAACCCCCTTATTCATAAACGTCTGCTAACTTAACAAGCCGCTAATAATTGTTTGTCCCTTTCGGTCTTAACAATGTGTCCATAAGAGCAAAAGGGACAAACAATTATTAGCGGCTTGTTAAGTTAGCACACGTTTATGAATAAGGGGGTAAGATATTACCGAAGCAACAGTCTGGTTTTCGTAGTATGCACAGTACAGCGACAGCCTTAGCAAAAGTCACAGATGATTTGATAGCAGCAGTAGACGAAGGAAAAGGTTCAATCATCGTTTTATTAGATTTCTCTCGTGCATTCGATTGTGTTAATTCATCCCTGCTTCTGTCAAAAATGGCATACTATGGAGTAGCTCAACCATCGCGGAATTGGTTTCAGTCGTTCCTCATAGGTAGACAGCAATACGTAGAGCTGCAGCTTGAGCAAGGTGAAATAGCAACATCTCAGATCCGTAATGTTAATAGAGGAACACCGCAGGGTTCAATTTTAAGCCCTTTGCTATTTATATTATACACTGCCGATCTAGTGACCAGGCTCAAACACTGTGATGTGCATCTATACGCTGATGATACGCAAGTCTACCATTCTTTTAAACCCCAGGAAATGCATGGAGCACTAAGTAAAATAAACAATGACTTGAACATAATAGCGGATTGGTCGCACAAAAATAATTTAGTTTTAAACCCGTCTAAATCTCAATTTATGGTAGTTGGCAATAAGTGGCAGAAACAAACAATTACCAACCTAAAACCTGAGGTACTTGTGGGATCGGAGTCTGTGCCACAGGTGACCCTTGCGAAGAATCTAGGCCTCCTTATGGACAGTGAATTGAGATTTGAACACCACGTTAATATTAAAATTCGCAATGCATTCTACCGTCTCAAAACACTTTACAGATTCAGGAAACATTTGTCGGAGAAAGTTAGAGAGATCTTGGTGGAAGCCCTGATACTATCATTTTTCAATCACTCAGACATTGTCTACGGCCCGAGGCTGTTAGCGAAGACGAAACAATCCATACAGCGAGTACAAAATGCTTGTGTTCGTTTTTGCTACAATATCCCAAAAAGAGCACATATAACACCTTACCTGAACTGTAAAAACACTCTAAACATGGCTAACAGAAGAAACATGCATTTGTCTTTCACGCTACGTAAGGTTATTGAGTTTGAGAAACCAACTTACCTTTATCAAAAACTAAAGTGGGCAACGGATTCAAACAGGCAAATGAGAAGTCATAGACAATACACTCTGTTAGTCCCTAAACATAGAACTAAGTTTTTTAGGGGAGGATTCAAGTATGCAGCTATGAAGATCTGGAATGATCTTCCACCACCATTGCGGAGTCCAATGCCGTTGATGAAGTTTAAGCGACTGGTGAAAGAACATTTCCTTAATTTACAAAAAGGAATCATCCCTTAATATTAGTTAATATTGATATCAATATATATGTACCTTTCAATATATACCTTTTTTCTTATTAATTTAATTACCTATCTGTTTATCTATTTATTTACCTATGAATTACATATAACTTACCTATGCATTATATTATCTAACATCACGCACATACTTACCTAATCACACGTAGACACAATTTATACACAAACACGCAGACACACACAGCCGCGCCGGTCGCGATCTCATAACGAACGACCGACCTGTAGTATAGGAAGGGACCCGTCTGAAAATCAGCGCTGGGTATACTACCACGTATATCTAGCAAATAGCTGAGACGGGTACCCATTGCCCTTCATCTTGTTTTTAATTTTTAATTATATTATATGGTTACTTTGTTCTTCACTTTATGTTTATTTTTTATGATTACGCTATGTTTAAGTTAACCCTGAAAAGATTGTATATGTAGTTTAGCAACTTGTGGCAATAAAATTTATTTTATTTTTTTTTTTATTATTTTTTATTTTTATTAAGACTACTTCAAAGGCCATGGATGTGACATGTATAATCTTTAGCCAGCATGTATTATCTTTAGTAAGCCATCCGACTTTGGAACACTCTCCCTCTAGAAATACCGTCAAGCTCACACTAAATTCACCCTTAAGCGCAAATTGCGCAAGCATCACTTTGACAATTTCCAAGATTAATGTTTTTTAGTAAATAGCAGGTATATTATTATTATATTATATTATTATATATATTATTTTGATATTTATAGCTATATCATCTATATATTGCATATCTAGAGAAACTATATTATTATTAACAAGTACTCATATTTTGTTAGTGTATTTAAGAATTAACTCTTCACATCCCGCACCACTAATGTTTATTTGTTTGGCCTATAGGTTGACTGGTAGAGAATGCCTTATGGCATTAACTCCGCCTGTTGTATCTGTATTTTTTACTGTGCAATAAAGTTTAAATAAATAAATCTTCCAGAATCGGAGCTCCCCACTCTCCTCTCCCGCGGCGAAGCCACGGTGCAGACATCCCACGGCTCGAACCCGCCACCGTCGCCGGCCACCGACGCGCGAGACTGCTCCTCCGACGACTCGCCGGCGCCCGACCGGACCACCGCCAACTATGATGACGACTGCCTGGAGGTCATGTGTAATGATGACATGGACATGTTCTAGTGTGAACCGTAGACAGTGGCTAATGTTCTAGTGGACTGTAGGACTACTATGGAAGTGCTAAAGTCAGCGGTCTGAATATCTTCTAAGTGCTAAAGTGAAAGTGAGGGCAGCGGATTGTGTTCTAAGTGCTAAATGAAAGTATTGTAAAGGACAGGAGCTCTCAATGGATATGTCCTAAGTGCTAAAGTGAGGGCAGCACTTGTATGGATGTGTTCTAAGTGAGCTACATTGGTTGAACTTTTGTGTTTTCAATAACCTCTGAGAGTCTAAGAGTGTGGGTCAGTTGATCTAAAACTGTAGGCAGTATTTTGATTTATCATGTCTTTAAGTTTTCGATTTAGTTCACAAGATAGCAAAGCAACACTAAACTACAAAATAAATAGCTAGGATGCAACATCTATTGTGAAGATTTGATTCATTCTCAACTACAAGACACATAAATAACTTTTGAATAAGAAAAGTTCGAAATTTAAATTTGCCATTGTGCCCAATGTATTTATTTGGATTTGCCGCTCTTCTATTAAAAACTTTACTTGCAAGGTGCATATATTATGTTTTAAGCCAATACTAGGATAATGATTCCAGAAATTTTGTATGAGACCTCTGAGTACTGGACAAAATAATAAAAAAAAAAATTACACTGCCTGCTGGCAAGTATTTTTGGTTTTTGGAAATACCACTACTCATTATAGCAACAAACATTTCAACCAATCTGCCTATCCAATGGGCATGTTATAAATGGACAGATATGCAAAAAGGAACCAATCCACACGAATTTGTAATTTTAAAGATTAAATTATTTGTTTTGACTGAAGGTGTTAATTAGAATGAAAAATTCATGTGCATTGGTTCCCTTTTGCTTAACTATGTCCAATTAATATTCAGCATGCCATGGATGTGTCAAATCAAATTAAATCTTTTGTGTCAATGTTGATTTCAATCAATTAACTACCTTCAAATCGGCATTTCTCCGAGCGTTTCAACCGCCGTGACTTCTGTGGCAACATTATTGCCCGATTTCCGTGGGTATCTCATAATTTGGTAGGATGTATTTGTAGTTGTGAACTATGTCTACCAATATATCCAAAAGCTTTTGCATCTATCATGGGATTCATGTGATAAGGCTGCCACCGAAGTCACGGTCGGAGAAATGCCCAAATGAATTGAAGTAATAGTAATAATATGATTGATATTGATAATGGTGAATTTGTGACTGGTGCCCATTTCGTTAATTTAATATGTATGCTTAGGTCATTGTAGAACCATACAATCTTATGATAGTATTGTTAGTTCTTATTATAACCTTTTGATTGATATCTTCACTTCTTTGAAAAAACCCTTATCTTGCGCTGTCTATCAAAACAATGCTGTAGTAACAATGTGCGATTACTGCATTTCTATAGCAATGCCAGATAGCCCAGATACGGTAGTTTTTTAAATAAGTATTAACAATGTCTGTTAAAAAGTGAAGTTAAAATACCTTTATAGTCGAATTTGACATTACATCTTTAAGTATTGGATTTGCCATGCAAAATGATTGCAAAATTTTGTTTAAAAAATTTCTATTGTTCTGACTTTCAAAAAAACTTATGGTGCTGCTTTTATAAAAACTTTGGTACTGTCAATGGAAACATTTTTATTCATTGAACATTTTTCTCTTTTCTCTCTGATATATCTGGCAAGGAAGTTTCACCCTGATGTAAAAGTAAACTATTGACGGTAGCAACATTGTTGGCAGATGATGAACTGACCATAAATATGTATATTTTAGGATTACGTCAATTGTGATTGACATCAAACTAAATAAGTAGGGTTGTATATATATTATATGTATATATATCAATGATAATCCTTTCTTTCTTTATCTGGGTTATAACCGCGACTCTCGTATATCGTTATCTGCTTTTCTTTTGCTTCAAAAGACAAGTGCGATTGAGAGATGACAAAATATCAATATTTGCGGTAAGCCCCTAAGCCAAAGGAGAGGTTCAGTTTAGACAGGAATAAAAACAATGTAGGTTTTTTATGAATATAAATTATTGATATTGATCTCAAAATTAGGAATTGAAAAACGGCGCATATTTGACTTACTCAGCTTGTTCTTGGTTTTAATAAAAGCATTGAGATTGAAAACTACAAGAAAATAATTTGTTGTTGGATATGGGATTGAAACCTGTCAAACTATATTCAGCCAAAATGCCTGGATCATATGATATATGATTAATATTTATAAATATAGGACCACCATATTTATAAATATGAATCATATGATCCAGGCATTTTGGTTGTAATTTACAGTTAAATTCCTAATTCTTAAGCAAATCTCATACACAATATGTACTTGACATTGAAAATCCTCTAATGCTTGATCCAAATAATTATAAAATTGCCCCATACATATAGCTACCACAATATTACACGGTTCTATGTCCATTTTCGGGGTAATTAAATCTGGACTAAGGCACTGGTCTCACCGCCAGCTAATAAGCTATTAACTATCGCCTATAAACACGAACAAAAGATACGCACTCCCGTGTAAATAAAAGAGACCCAGCGATACTCGCCCGGCGGTGATAGCTGGTGAGTGCCTAAGTATCAGTGTGATAATGTTCAAATTTCAAGTTAATAAACAGGCAACATAAAACCTTGTAATATAAATGGGACGTAATTATGCAAAATGGAACCAATCCACAGGAATTTGTCATTTTAAAGATTGACTTTGTTTCTTGTGATTTAAAGTGTTAATTAGAATGAAAAATTCATGTGGGTTGGTTCCCTTTTGCATAATTACGTCCAATGGAGACTGTGATATAAAATTGTCATTTTAGTCTCTGTCTTTTGTTTTCAACTTTACGAGTACTTACTCCAATTTTAAAAGTTTCAAACCACTTGCGTTGACATTTTTATAAGTAACACTTTAGACCAAGAGTAACTGCCGTACGCATTCGCTATTTTATTGGGATTTGTAAGTTATCTACGAAATTGTGTGGTCAAATGGATAAAAGTCAATATCCGCCTATAAAATTATTTTTTATATCGAAAAACAAGTTCCACTCGTAGCGTTAGACAATAACGTTGTAGTTCCGAAATGCCTCGAAATAGATGTTTACGTATGTAATTAACTAGAATATGTATTGTATACTACTTTCCTCTTAGTTATATGCGGAATGTGTCAGCGGATGTACATTGTACAATGTGTATTTTACGGACATTGTGATGTGAGTAGGAGTATGCATAGAACAGACCTACTTTATATAATAAATTTTGTAAAAAAGTTTTTCTTTCATTTTGAGAGCTGATGGCCACTGGTGAAGAACATCGAAGTGCAAACTAACGTGCACCAACGGCGTACGAGTGGCTATTGTAGCGCTGTTCGGTCACTAATTGACTCATTAGAGTGAGAGAGACAAATCCTCGAAATTTACGAATCTCGTTTTTCGCGGTAGGGCCGTTGCACTCAATACTCTGTTGAGGTGTTGGCGGCATTGAATTTGGACTTTAGAGTAACATTGATAGTTGCGGTTGTCTATTGTTTGCCCGACAGTTTTTTAACATAATATTCATATGCCCGAATCTAACTTGCCCGAATTTCATTTGCCCGAATGATTTGTTTACCATAAAAATTGTATGACATACTGCTTGTTTACCCGAATATTACCTTCCATAATCATACAATGCCATCCTATTTCTTTTCCATATTATTAAGTGCAATAATATGGTTTAATAGAATATTCAAATGCCAGAAGCAATTGTTGCCATATTAATTGTTGGCCATATTATTAAGTGCAATAATAATATTTAATGGAATATTCAAACGCCATCAGTAATTATCAGTTTTATCAAATAACTACTAGCTATATTATTAAAAGTTACAAGCGTTTGAAAAAACGGGCTTCTGGGAACCGGTCGACGAAGCCATTTCTGCTCTGAGGGATGAAAGGTACCTAACGAACCTATCCAGGTTAGGGTGGGGGAACCACAATGTGTTCTTTTTTAATGCGGGGGGCTTCGCCCCCCGAGCCCCCCTTGTGGAGGGCTTCGCCCCCCCCGTCCCCCCGTTTGGTTTTACAAAAATGAGGATGCGTAAACAATTAATTAAAAATACTTAAGTATTTTTTAGTCAACGCTTTTAACTCCGCCCTACTCTAGAAACCTAACCAATCCAAGTTGGTTTTGCCCTGGTTTATTACTTGAACATATTTTTAAACCATTAACCTAGCACTGTGTATGCACAAAATTAAGTACTTAGGCTAAACGAGTAGGATGCCATTTAACATTATGACAAATATTCTCGGCCAAAAAATTTAGGACGACGTTATGCGACACCACAGGCACCCAGAATACTAACCTAACCTATTTTTTAATAGCAGTTTCACTTTGTGAAGGGTCATTTGGATGACAAGTTATGTTATGGCATGTAATATTTACGGATTCCGATGATTCTGACAAAAAATATTATGGAAATTGTCTTTTCTGGTAGCTAATTTGGATGACAAACGATGTTGTGGCATGTGATAATTACGGATTTCGATGATTCTGACAAATGACATTATGAAAATTGACTTTGTGGGAAACAAAGTTTCTGGCAAATGATTAATATAGTAAACAATAAGTATGGCATAAGATGTTATGAGAAACAACATTATGTGTGTTGAATAAGATGGCAAATAAAATTATGGCAAATGAAATTCTGGCTAATGGGGGTATCCCGTCCAGCATGGAAATCTCGTTAAATGCGACATTCATAGAAATATATGGCTTATACAATAATAAAATAATACACAGGACAATCGATAATAGACACATTGTTTATTGCTTTAAATTCCATTACATCTAATTGTCTTCATACATTATTTTTAAACAGGAGCACTAGAGAGAACTTTAAAGCTTGGAATGTATGTTTATCTAGAAAGTATGCATAAGCATAAATGAAATTCAATATTATGTCATGACAAATGTCTTGCATTTAGCAAACAATGGGACAAGACAATGGCAGTATTATAGTGACTTGCCTACATAGTACCTATATAGCAAATTAACACACATTTTACCCATAAGCAACTATACAAAATAGATGGTTTAACCAGCCAAATGTTCCTATAAGTACTTAATAAATAACTTTTCTTTTTTTGTAAATTCCACTTAAAGCTATATAATGGTAGTACTTCTTATTGAATAAAGTTCAATTTGATTATGGGGCTGGGTGATTAAATACTCGTATTGATATGCCAAAGAAAAATGGTAAAACTTGTGGTGCTCGAAATTCTATTCCAAAAAATCTCTTTCCTATGTCTTCTTTGAGATTTTCATGAAAAATTCCCAAATACTTAATGCATTTTTCAACATGCACTTCTGTCATTAATGTCATTATATATTATTTGGTAAAATAAACAATCGTTAACCCCTCGTGTGCTGCGAATATTTTTTTCTTATAGTTTTGTACACGGTTCCGTGCTCCCGCATACGATGGTTTAATAGTTCCGTAGATGCAATTTAATGATTTTCTATCAACCATTACCAAATAATCAAGAATTTTTAGTCTTTTTCACTTCATCAAACAACTTCTTTCATTCTGTAGTGCATAATATTTTTTCTTCGTATTCCCACGAAAACATCCCAATTTATCTGTCTGCCTCCATTAGCAACAGTCCCATGGATGCTGAAGTTCATTGTGACAGCTATAGGAATTAGAATTTTGCCATGAATACCCGAAGTGAAAAGATTACGCTCTACATCTATTAAGCCATTAAGTATCAATTACACTTAATAACATTGATGAGATAGCAAAAATAAGAGGGTATGTTTGGATCACCCTCTTGTGAATCAGTCAGACCGCAGATCAGAAATCAGTGGTTATAAATTATTATCTTGATAAGGCCTCAATATCCTTGAGATAAATCACAACTGAAAATCAAATTGGAGAATTGGAGGTTTCAGGCTTGTTTAAGGGAAGTCCAGCATCTGTAAATAAATAAATATCATGAGACAACCTAACACAAGTTATCATAGTTTCATCATGAGCTCAATAAGGCTATGTGATAATATAGGTATACAGATTCTTAAATACATATAAAATATGGACTCAAAATGAGATTCAAATCTTCCATCTTTGTAGACTGTCACCAAAGAGGCTATGTTGTGGAGAAGCATTTAATTTGTAAATTGGGAAATCTAAATAAGCTTTAGTTAGAGTAGTTTCCCCATTAGAGCAAGCCAAACTTATACCCTAGGTTTGAGTATCTTACCAGCTGAGGCAAGCATTTTTCAACATGCTCAATGTCAACTTTGTCACAAGATTCCCGCAATGCCTGGCTCGAAGCACGGAGGCAAGTCTCTGTGACCAGGCATTTGGCAACTTCTACTACCAGAGACAACGCATCATTACCAAGCTTCGTCTTGGTGTCTTCAAAAGAGCTGTTTAGCAGTTCTTTTATCACATCCTGTTAAAATATAGTGATTTTTTTTATAAAACAGTACATTAAACCATGTTAACAATACTTGCGTTACATGAACTTGATAATTCGTCTTACAAAAGTTAAGGTATACTATGTGTGCGACGTGCGTCTACAGCTAAGGTACACTTGTAAGCATTTTTAATAAGTACTACATATATTTTTAACTGAACAAACATTACACACTAAATAAAGATCTTTAATACATAAAATCTATTGCGGAACTATGATATTTAATACGAGTAATCAACACTTTATGCTTTATCGAGTTTCATCAATAATAGCTACCTGTTTGAAGGAGTTTTTGATGTTGGAAGCCACGGAAGCTGGATCTATGCTGTCATCTTTATTCTCATTGCTGTTGCGAGCCATCGCAAAGCGTATTTAATATTTACTTGCTCCGAAAATACGTAAAATATAATTATGCGGATTAAATTAAATAAGCGATGCGCAGAGCGAAATAATGAATGATTTGACACTGACAATTGACATCACAATACTGACATTTAAGATGCGTTCAGAAACATGAGGAAACAAGTAATGCAAGGAAAATTACAGGCAGTATGACTTAGTGCTTTCGCCTGCCCACAAGGACTAAAAATATATTTAAAAAAATTTAGTAGAAAAAGGCGGCAAATTCAAATTTTCTATAGACAATCAACTCTTCCCGCCTAAATTTTTTGCTGCCTTTTTCAACTGACAAGTTGGTAGGACAGTATGCAATAGAAAGAGTTGTAAATAGTTTCCACTCACTCTTACCAATAGTTGCGTCTCTGAACTTGCGGTTAATAACTTGCAAGTGTAAATCTTTAGTTAAAGGTAAACGTCCAAGGCTTTGCCAAATTCTGGGAGAATTCTTAAAACTTTCGGCCGTAGGCGTACATTCCATGGCGTGCCATGGCATAACGAGTGCGCATCTTTCGAATGTTTTAAACAAAAATATTTACCTTTCGACTACCAGACGGCGACGGAAGATGTTGAGCTCCGATGCCACGCGTACACGATTATTTAAGCGAAATTGAACTTTATGGCGTCCCGCGTAAGTCTGCATTGGCGTAGCTGTCGGCCAGTGCCGTCATTGGCGTCGTAGTCACGATTTTCCGTTGTCATCTATGGCCGACTGTGGCGGGCAAAGGGTTTGATGCATTTAACACGTTCAGTGTTTTGTAGGTGTAAAAATATGTATCGAAATAATACTCTTAAAAATGTTACGACGTTCTTTTTACACAGAATTAAAATGCACTGAGATGTCCCAGATAACAATATGTATTTTTGAGCATTTGTGGTTTACATACCTTATCTTAATTACGAGTTAAGCTTAATTTGGCGAAGAGCCAATAGTTTCCTTGCTTAGCTGAAGAGCTGTATCTATGTTTAGGTATTGCAAATAAATAAAACAATATTAATAAATAACAAAATTATAATTATTGATAAAATAATCACTGCTAGCTTATCAATTGTTCGTTAAGCACCAAGAATTCCAACAAATACAACATTCGTTGCCTAACATCATCTACCGTTTTTTGGGGTAAGCTCTGAGATACTAGCTTCAGAATTTCCTTCTGTTCTATTATTTCTAGAATAGTCTTGTCTTTAATTTCTTCTGGCGTCAAACTCTGCTTCAATACTTCTAGGAGTAGTTTATCTTCGTCTCGTTTCCACTCGGGAGCCTCGGTTTTAATGATGGTATCCTCATCCTCTGACATGACCGACACAGACATTTCTGAAACTGAATTCTGTACTTCTGTTTTGGTGATTGTTAGCTGTGGGGTGTCTATTACGTTTTTTGAGACAGAATCCTGAAAATATATAAAATAAATCGTTTAGAAAAGTATTATCAAACCGTGATTAGAATGGGATTCGAATGTAATGGTTGACACAACAGTGTAAAAGACAATCTAAGGATATAATATTCGTAGTTATATTTATATGTGGCTGCGCACATGGAAAGGTACCTAGTCACGGCATTTAGTTACAGAGTTACATGAGTTTTTGTCGAAGCGGGTGAAAAAGTGCCAAAATGGGTTTGTGCTATAATTGGGTTATTTACATCCTAAGGAACACGTGTGTACAAGAATATCAGTAAAATTAATTTATAAATAATATTTTTATTAAAATAATAAATAGAAAATTAATGGAGGCAATTGATTGAATTAAAAAGTATTTTAATGATGCTTCTGATGAAAGTAAATTTTTTGATGTTTTTTTAGTATATTAGTATTTCTCCGACCATAAAGTTTAGTACTCAGGGTACCTTGTCACGCCATGTCTTAAAAGCATTTAAAATTTGAATTATTTTGTCAATATTTTCGTCGCGGGTAGTCAAATGCCTCTTTCTAACAAGGAAACCCTTCCTTGTAACCCAACTGTCCGACTCCGATTTGATTCATTTTGATATATGTTATAGAGTAGCCTAAAATAACGGACATTTTTATAAATAAAAATATATTGATTTCTGCAATAATTGTACCAAATAACATTTTCATACAAATATTTTTTGCGTTATAGGTACTAAAATAGTGCCTTTACATTTAAGTTACTAAAGTTTAGTAAATGCCGTGACAAGGTACCCTAGTTACGTTTCCATACAAAAGTTTCCACCGGGTCACTAAACTTTATTGATTAAAAAAATGCTTTAACGTTATTTCGATGACACCATTGTGGCACACTATGCTAAACATAGTTAAATTATGTGATAAATCAGCGATATACACATAATTTTGTTGATTTTTAATATTATAAATGACCTTTTTTATAATTGTTAAAAAGTGCGGTAAATAATTAACATGTATTTTTAAACAATTAACCTTTATCATAAGTCTTGAGCTTCCAAAGATTATAAGTATACCCTTCACCATGTAACTTCGAAGTAGAAGTGCGTTTTTTGGCATTATAAACTTTAAATGCAATTTTCTCAACTTGTGCATTTCGGAAGTCGCAAATTCAAAAATTTATATAAAAATAGTGGTTCAACCTAAGATCTGAAATCGAATTGGAGATCAAAAATGTAAACAAATGTGATACCACCACAAAACAATAATCGCGAGAGGCGGGTAATCTAAAATAATTGAAATACTTTAAAAAAATGCGCAATTACAATCACTGACGGTACGTGTAGTTTTTAAATGTTTTACAAATTTTTAATATCATACATAATTTTTTTAAGGATATATTTCTCTAATTTTAATAAAATGTAGGGTGTTTAATTTATGCTACTGGCAATGATAAGAAGTTTTAAACATTTGGTTCGCAGTTATAACAATGTACTGAAAAAAATCTAAACAAATTGGTGCTCCAAATGACTTTTATGAATTCATAAAAACTCCTAAAATTTAGCATTACAAAGTACATGAATACAGATTTTAGTATGTTTACCTACCAATCAATCATTTTATTTTTTTAATAGAAATGGATTCTATTGTAACTATAGATGAAGACTGGAATTCGTTCCCTGACTATACTAACGATTAAAGTAACACGACATTGGTTATGAAACATTAATTATGTTGATTATTACATCAAAGCTAAGCTAATTTTCTAAGTATTATGTATGTAATCAGGAACCATGAACACTCATCCGCATGCTTTTTTATAGTCATGTCCAAAAATATGTTAATGATTGCGATAATTGTGTATCGAACATACTTTGACTTTCGCGTATCTACACCTAAACATCAAACATTGTCTTAGGTTTAGCACCTGCAAGGATAGTTTGTAAGTGTGCAAATAAATAAAATAAAATAAATAATAACCCATCTCAAAATGTGACGTTAATTTATGAAAGTGTTAAATAATAAAAAGTTTTATACCCCTGGAATGTCACTTTAACATTGACTTTATAATGTCATGTCATTGTCATAGATTGTTTACATTTTTGATCTCGAATTCCATTTCAGAGCTTAGAGTCATGATTCTTTTTTTTATTGATAGCAAATTTAATCTCCTTTTTGGAACTATGCATAACTCAATACCCGCAACTAGGTACTTTTCCATGTGCACAGCCACATATATTCATAGTTTAAGTGCAGACTTATAGACAATAGATTAATTAATCAGAATCACTCGCTACATCTACAAACAACTCTTTTCTTGGTAAATATTGTGTCATGTGTTGTGTCAACACCGTTAACACAACAGTACTTTCGAATCCCCTTCTGATTCCGGTTTGATAATATGGGTGGATTTCATCAAGAAAATTTTCACCATACAAAAATATTTTTTTTTTCTTTTATTAATTAAATGCATAAATATGTATCTAGAATTGTTAAGTTATATTTATTAGAGTATCCTGTTATGATTCCACACTAATTTGATGCATAATTTCGAAATTATAGGCATCAAAAATATTTTACACGAGATGGTGATGACGATCATGCCATGGTTATGATTTTTTAATGGATGGCGATGATACTATGTGTATGGTAATGACGATTTACTATATCATAAGATTCATAAGGGTATTAAATCAAACAATTTTCAGTCAAATCAACAATGTATTTTCAAAGCGCCTTTGAATGTTTGTAGTTTATTCCAAACTTCCAAGCGAGTTTAGTTCCTGTCTCCTTACATTCCTGTACCAAAGAAGATTTTGTCGCTGGCTTCTTTAGCGTCTTCACTGCTGCCTGACTATCCGTGTATATGACCACGGCCCTCGTCTGCTGCACTTGCTCCTTTATGAGCCTTACGCACCGTAGTATGGCACAAACTTCTGCCTGAAACACACTCGTATACCTATCAAGTGGGACAGATACCTTTTCCCCCAATTTCGGGATAACTATATAGTAGGTATGCCTGCTCCAGCTAGACCTGTGGAGCTTCTTATCGAACCGTCAGTGAAGCATATAAACGTCGGATGTGCGACGTTTACCTTCCAGTTGTCCCTCTCCCCAATATGTACTCTATATTTCTTATCAAATATCTTCTTCCTCTTTATGAGGTCATTGTGAGTTACCATCATTTCCATTTTAGACAGTACCCTATCTTGTATTAGTTCGTGTCGCTTGTGTACGCAACTTCGTCTCCATTCCTTGTATGCCTTCATTCGGTACCACTGTTCCATGGCCCTCTTTTCCGCTTCTATATGTAGCGCCTTTATACCTAGTATTACCTCTAAGGCGTGTGTCGGGTTGTCGGGTTGCCTCTGCACCTTTGCTAGGTACCTCTGATATTTCTTAATATGTGCTCTGTGCCACCAGACCACCGCTCCATATAGTACTCGGGAAGTATTATCGCCTTGGAGATCCATTCCAATATCCTCGACTTTAACCCCCATTTCCTTCACACCGCTCTTTTGTATTGATACGGTGTTCTTCTGGCTTTCGCCGTTTGTTCTTTTACATGAGTTTTGTACCTGAGCGTGCTACCCAGAGTCACCCCCAGATACTTTTGCTCGTTTACCAACTCCAGCTCCTTGTCATGTACCCTTATGGGCCTCATCTCTTCTGTCTTCCTTTTGTTAGTGAATAACACGAGCTTCGTTTTTGATGGATTTAAATCCAGTCTCTCTCTCTGCACCATTCCAGCACTTTTTGGATACTACTGGCCATTATGTCCCTTATGGTGCTTAGTACCGGTCCACGTTCGACTATATAACACTCCGTCATCGGAGTAAGCTTGCATATATAGGCCCCCCTTATTTTCTTCACTAATGAGTACAAGTCCACCCTGTGGGAAACCTCTTTTAGGACTAATTGACTTTTTATATTCCGCCCAGTGTCGCCTTTATAGATCTACACTTGAGCAATTTCCCTATCCATAGCGCTATTGTCTTGTTGACTCCTTCCCTTCTCAGACTTTTCTCTACCGCTGAATATTTAATGGCACTTGCTACTACAAGAAAAACCAAAAATTATGGATCAATTTACAAAAATTGTCAACTCCATACATACAGGATCATAACCATCCATTGCTTCAGTACCGGTATTGACACGCTCGGTGTTGACGATTTCACACAAAATCCTAGATTATTTTAGAACACTAATACTTAAAGCAACGTCAACGCCTCACTAGTAAGTTCCTTTAAGGTTACGTATTCCCAAGTAATTAGTTTAAATATTATTCAATTACTTACTGTAAACCACTCGTGGATGGTTATGACGCCACAGCGTGTTAATCACGTATTGCAGTCACATTTTTATGTTTTTTTTTTTGTTTGAGCCCGCTAAGACAAACGTGTACTCGGTTCCGCTATTTCACCTGAATTGAGGAGGCGGGCGTGGGTACACCCGGTATATTTAGACGCACGAGTACAAAACTACCTCAACTTTGACAGTGCGCTTACGGTGTTGATGAATTTTTGGTGTTAAACTTTTAAATATTTTAAATAGTACTTACGCGATGAAGGATTTTTATCATATTTTTTTGACCGTTTAACAACAATATTTAAAAACGATTACTGAAGTAAAATTCGCAATCGTACGTTTGATTTGCGATAATTTTCAGTACAAATATGCAGGATCAGATTTTTTTGTTAGATGGTGATGACTTTTGACATATAAAACATTTTATTAAAATGAAACTATTTAGATTTCGATTATTTTGATCAAAGGGCCTTAAAGATAAAACTACTGAATAACGAAAAGAATAAAAATCAAAGTAAAAAACCTAAAATATATTTTTTTAAACACCGAAACGCAACTTTTTTCTGAGATTTGAAATCCACCCATATACGTATTTTCTTTTGGATATAGGTACCGTAGTCGAGTTTCATAATAAGATCACACGAGTGTTTAATGCCTAATTATGTACAGTCACATATACATAACTTTATCTACCTCCATAACATAAGTTTAGAATGACAATTTATCTTTGTTTACGTTGATATCTGATATCCACTAAGTAAAATATCTCTAAATATAACAATTCAAAACAGTTGAAATCGCTCAATTTGTGTAAGAATATCCTACAATAGCACATTACTACCGAGGCCGGGAAGTGACTGGTTGCCGGCCGAATATATGTAGACGGATAGTATTCGGACGGCAACCCGTCACTTCATGGCCGAGGTATCTACATATAATGCTTTTCTCAAAGATGCAATGAAATGAAACAAAAAAATGTATCGTCTTTCTGAGAAATTATAAGTCAACTACATAACTAAGTCTTTGAAACACAGCAAAAGTCAAATACGACACCGAACCTCATTTTTTTTAAAAGTTTGACCTGTTTGAAAGGTGCAATTTTTTGATTTTAAAAAGCTGTATTAGACGACGCGGTCTGTTGGGTCCAATCAATCGCATGCGTGATCGGGGCCGACGGATCTCACGGTATAATATTGCTTTTTAAATAATATTTTGAGTAATTATTGTACATATTTTAAATTATATAATTTAAATACCTAATTATAACTGCAAAAATTAGCCAATCATTTTTTTTATACTAGGTAATATTACTTACAGATAATTATTGGCTAAATGCCAAGATGCCAAGTCACAACCCTATGTCAAATGAAAATTAAAAAAGAGGCACTTGCCAGCCTAGGCCGGCAACTAGGCACTTCCCGGTCACTTTTTAGGTACGTAACTACAACATTTTATTGCATGTTTGAGAAATAAATATTTAAAGAAAAAAAAAGTCGACTTCGTAATGTTAACATTAATGTACTTACACCGACACTTTAATGTTAACATTATGATACACTGTACTTTAATGTTGACACCGGTTTCTTAATATAGGTCATTACATTACGGCTTCTGAATATACAGGGTGGAAAGGGACGACGTTCCTTCCCGCTACCGACCGAGTCTACCAACCATTACGATGAACTTTCAGTATGGGGACCAACATCGAAATATTAAGAAAAAAACCGGCCAAGTGCGAGTCGGACTCGCGCGCAAAGGGTTCCGTTCCATTATCAATTTATTATTAAAAAAATACAGTTAAATCAACCTACTTCAAAAACTATAGGAGGTAATTTAATCAAACCAAAAATCGTTGATAGAGTTTATTAATGTACATAACATATATTTTTTTAGAATTTTATATCGCATAGTTTAAAAAATAAAGGGGGGGGGGGACACATTTTTCATACTTTGAGAGCTGATATCTCGAAAATAATTTGCTTAAATAAAAATGAAATGTATAAACCTTCATATCATTTTCAAAGACCTTTCTATTAATACCCCACACGCTTATATACAACTAAAAAATTTTTTTATCCCCCAGTTACATGTATGAAGGGCCCCCACCCCAATGGTTTTTTGTACAATTTAGTATCATAATCCTGTAGCGGTTCATACAACACATACCCTTACCAAATTTCGTTACTGTAGCATTTATAGTTTCCGAGTAAATTGGCTGTGACAGACGGACAGACGGACAGACGGACATGACGAATCTATAAGGGTTCCGTTTTTGCCATTTTGGCTACGGAACCCTAAAAATTAACCACTCATACAAAGTGAGTGATTAGTTAGAGTTCAATAGTATGGAAAAGTCAATTTTCCATGTATGCTTTCGATGTTGGTCCCATACTGAAAGTTCATCGTAATGGTTGGTAGACTCGGTCGGTAGCGGGAAGGAACGTCGTCCTTTTCCACTCTGTATACTAGGGAAATTATGATATGGATGTAGATAAAAATAATTATATATCTCGAAAAAAGTGGCTAGTTATTAGACATAGTGTTTTTTATCTATGGTGTTAAAAATTATAGAAAAAGTATAAATACTCACTGATCGAACATTTCTGTCTCTCGTTTCCTTTATTTCTTCTGGATCTTCTATGATTATCAAACTTTCATTTACTTCGTCATCATCGCTAGAATAAAATAAATAGGTAATGTCTTTATTGTAATAATTTCATAGGTATCTAATGATTCTAATACAATTTGAAACAAGTTTTAACCTTTTGACCACCATAGTCTGTAATAATAATAATAAGCATGTATTTCGAGTTTTACAGATAAGTTAGCTATGATATATATCCAGTGAACGAAAATAAACATGGAAACCGCCCTTGAGAACATTGCCATTCAAATTATCGGGACTATTAGCACACAAACACAAATACACCCACATTGAAATAAGGCGATACGTTTACAGACTCGAATGAAAAATAGAGAGAACTAAATTATAGTCATCTCTATTGCACTAATATGAATTGTTAAGTGTAAGCGAAATGCATATAACGTCAACAAATACCAATCAGCAACAAGAATTCGCTAATAACCTTCATGCAATGATTGCTACTCATAACTGGCAACCTAGAAGTTTGCGGGTATTTAAAAATATTGTGACATGGATAGGATTATGCCGTAAATTAAAGATACTACAAAAATAATTAACACAATTGTTTGCAGTATAAATATACAAAATATACCCAGTCTTAAAATGTAGTAATGATATAAAACAGACTAACACAATGTAAGGGAATATTGAATTATTTATTCATTTAAACTTTATTGCACAAAAGTAAAACTTACAGTACAACAGGGTCAGGCAGACTTAATGCCATGAGGTATACTCTACCAGTCATCACCTTGCGGAAAAGTAGAAGAAATTGTAGGCGGAGCAAATATATAAATATAAAAAATTGGTGTATAATTAATTAATTATTATTCGTTGTTGTGTAGTAAGAAGAAGAAAAGATTTATTGTATAGTATAATTTCTTAATAGCAGATATGGGACGATGGCCAAATTGAACAATGTGGTCAAGCGTTAGTTTAGTTTAAGAAAATGAAAAACCCAAAACGTTATAATAAACATTAATAACTATAGGTAAATTAGAATATGATGGCATTTTTAAAAGTGAAAAAATAGACGTTTTCATATGACAACAGTCAACTGATGAGTACAAATCAGTTACAGTACAAATCAGTATGGCGGTCTTATTAAGCTGCGTAAACCCCTTTTTAGACAAGTAAAAATCTTCATCTTTGAAATGAAGAGAACCAATTATAGATCTTTTGCTAGGCTTCCAACCATTTTCTTGTCACTCTAATCGGACACCTTTTACCCATTTGTCTCTACGACCAGCATCTTGCGGTAATCTGAATGGAAAAAATTAAAATGCGTTGTAAAATGAAAATATTACATTTAGTGAGAACTACGTACCTACTTTTGCATAGGTAATAGGTAATTCAATCCCATGAAAGTGAAAAAGGACTTTGTTAAAATGTAATTAATATATTGAAATCAAATCTCAGTTACTTAAAAAAACTTGCTTCATTCGGCATAACGACATCCCTATAGTATACTACCATTATAAAACGTCATATGCTATTGAAAAATTTTATGGACTTACGACGTTTTAGTTTAGAACGGTAGTATAGAAAAATTACATAAATATTATTATATTTATATTCAAAATTACCGAAGTTATCTGTTTACTAACACGTGAAAATTTCCCTGTCCTTAGAACTACTATAACTGTGTTTACACCAGCCTAAGGCCTTTTTAATTCGTTTTTACCGTTATTTATAGAAACGCATTCAGACGTCCGTCAATTACTGTCAACTCGGCCAGACTGAAACAGCTCCAGGAGTAGTTTTTTAGGAACGCCCACTCAAGAGTAGTTTGCGTTGGGTCATAATTGCACGGACAGGATGTTTCCATGGTTTATGTGCGTTCACTGTATATATCTATCTAATATTCTAGATAATATTAATAATTCGGACATGTTTCTAGAAGCACTCAAGTAGTCTATTATGTCAGAAAATCAATATCCAGCTCACCTTGTTGGGTCTGATAAACAATGCAAAATGTCTAATCTGGTTTAAATAATGTATTTTTTTTTTAATTCTTAAGCAAACTCTGAACTATGTGGTGTAATTCTGTACTGGTGACACTGGAGTTACGCTCGATGAAAAATTCACAGCGGTCAAAAGGTTAAGATTATTATAATTTAAATTTTTATTGCTTTTCTAGTCGAATTTGTCAGACTTATAAGCAAGAATATTGATTTAAACTTTCACGATTATCACTCATATTTTAAAGACAAACGGGTCTTAATCGCGTAAACTTACGTTTAATTATTCAGAGTCTGCCTGCGACCACGGGTGTAACGTCATGCCCGAAACGTCAGGATATAATTAAACGTAAGTTTACGCGATTAAGACCCGTTTGTCTTTAAAATATTATAAGCAAGAAATATGCTATTAAAAATACATATTTTGAAATCGATCACTAGGATGTGTAATGCACAAAACTCGACACTTATCATTCCATTCACTAATCAAGGAAAGGAAGCATGCATGATTAATTTTCATATTATTGTTACCTGGCTGAATGGTCGGCTTCATAATCCATGGCTTGAGACTCATCATTAACATCTTCCTTTGCATTATCTGTGGTCATTTGATCATTCTTCTCCACTTTATCTGCGGTTTGCGGGCTGGGGTTTCGGTTTACGGGATCAGTATTATCTATGGTTTGTGGGTTTCTATTGTTCTCTATGTCATCTGACACTATTACACTATCTTCGACCTCTTTGTCTATGGCCAACTGTGCTGGTGTATTGTTTTCTATGTTATCTTTGGTTTGTGGGGCACTATCGTTTGAAACTTGTGATACTGCATTAGGTTTCTCTACATCTACTTTGGCTGTGGGTTTAGTGCTACTTTTCTGAATCCTGTTTATAGCTAACCGAGGAGTGGCTGGCGTTGATGTTTTTTTACTTTTTTCGGGGATCGGCACTTTATTCTGGTCCTTTGGGTCAAGTCTGAAAAAAAAGTTAATGTATCCATAAACGTGTAGCTATACAGTATACAGTTACGACCGGGCCGCAAAGTGATGACAGTAAGAATACATATGTACCCGTGCCAACTCTTTCCGTGGGTGCCGTGAAAATCTTATTTTTTGAAAATTGATGACGGGCAGCTGCATCATCATAGTAGACACGCTACTGCGATCGCCAATACGCTTGGCGATTATGGCTATTACCTCCTAATGCGTCCATACACAAAGGTAATAGGAGATGTCTAAGTCCAGCGGTGACGGAAACTATCTGAGGATGTCACGTATAGGAGAGGCCTATGTCCAGCAGTGGACTGAAGAGGATATTATGTGTAATGATTAGGGGTCGGAACTATGGGTGCAAAACTTTAACAAAATTTCTCAATTTGACTTGACATAGCACATACATCCATAAAATATACATATCTACACACCCACACAATGTAAGTTGAAGATTCCGAGATAGGGAATAAAATTGGATACATATTTTTCAATAATATTCGTATTTTTCTTGGCTAAAGTGTTCCCATATGTCAATTTTAAAGTTTTGTACCCATAGTTTCGACCCCTAGTAATGATGTGATACAATGAGGGTTTTCGATACTTTTCGTGCCACTATGGGGCGGTGAGACGGCAGCACTGGCGTGGGGTCGGACGAACTGTCAAAATAAATACGTGAATCTAATTTTCTATCTATTTTTACGTTTATTTATCCTTAAAACCGTTACTTTAGGATTATTTTCTAATATAAATAACAAAATCAGTTCAAAGTCAATTTCCATGATATTAACAAAGTTTTAGTAGTTTTCTTTAGTAGCTCAAAATTCATTTAGTTATCTTGTTTCATACCACTCTGTCACGCTTTTAGTTGCTGTCTCGAGTCATTATATAAAAAAATTCGGTGCACTAGTATTTCTTTTTCACGCTAGATTTTAATCCATGCATCTAAAATTGGAAACAAAACATCATCTAATACAAAAATCACAACTGTGTCACGTTTTTTAGGGACACAAAATAAGACAACGAAATAGTTATTTATTATACAAGGGGGCAAAGTTGTTGTTTAACTGTCGTGCCAATATTGAGACCTGAGCTAGCGAAAGATTCCAAAATTGAGCCACGAGCGTAGCGAGTGGTTCAAAAACTGGAATCTTGAGCATTGCGAAGGTCTCAAGGCACGAGAGTTAAACAAACTTTGCCGCCAAGTGTAATACAACTTTTTTCCCCTCACTATCGCGAGGAAATATGATTACAAATCTCATCCAAATATAAATTAACTTAAAGAAACTATTTAAAACTCAATGTCGAAACGTATCGTAGAATAGAGTTACTTATGGAACATAAATATTGCCAATGGCTTACAAAGTCACATGAGAAACGACCAATTTAACATGTGAGCTCCGATTGCGCATGTTTACTACGGTCATACAGATCCACTTATACTAGGCAGTAGGGGGCTATAGGAATTAGAGAAATGTCAAATTACTTTATTCACAAGTGTGTAAAAAGTGTTTTTACCCGCTCGTATTAAAGGATAAACGAGCGCTTTACGAGCTAGTGAGGGGAAAAGAATTTTGACCCTAGTACCAGTGACTTTGCGCCTCAATCTTCAATTCGACGGTCGTTTTCTAGTCGTAATCCATTACAAAATCAATAAGTTTCCAAATACAATAGAATTTCGATATTTTCCATGCAGTACCTATGAATCTGACAGCTGTCTGTACCTGACGCCTACGTAGCGCCGCCTAGTGGCAGAAATGATCGAAAACGCTCGTGACACTCACTTTGGGTTAGTGTGCGGGAATAGCGAGAACACGTAGTCAGCCAACGCTGGGTATCCGTCACACGTGTCGAGAATCCGCGAGCAAATGTCGCACGCTTTCAGCCGCTGGTTCGTTAGAGTGGTGTGCACGCATTGTAGGATGTTGAATTTGTGTTGCCTGATAGGTACTAACTCCTGAAATATACAAAAATATCTCGATTGAAAATAGTCAATGGGTTTGTTTATGTAGTTTTGGTAAGGTAAGGTGGGGTAAGGTAAGACAAAAATATCTCGATTGAAAATAGTCAATGGGTTTGTTATGTAGTTTTGGTAAGGTAAGGTGGGGTAAGGTAAGACAAAAATATCTCGATTGAAAATAGTCAATGGGTTTGTTTACGTAGTTTTGGTAAGGTAAGGTGGGGTAAGGTAAGACAAAAATATCTCGATTGAAAATAGTCAATGGGTTTGTTTACGTAGTTTTGGTAAGGTAAGGTGGGGTAAGGTAAGACAAAAATATCTCGATAGAAAATAGTCAATGGGTTTGTTTAAGTAGTTTTGGTAAGGTAAGGTGGGGTAAGGTAAGACAAAAATATCTCGATTGAAAATAGTCAATGGGTTTGTTTAAGTAGTTTTGGTAAGGTAAGGTGGGGTAAGGTAAGACAAAAAATCGTCGTTCTGGCACAGCGTATACAGGTAGCTTTTTGTCTTACCCCATTAAAAACCGTTCCTTCTTACCCCACCTTACCTTACGTATATCGTCGCAATACTTATTCAATCGTTTCATACCGCCTAATTTCCAACCCCAATAATATCTTTCACCATTTACAGATTTATCTTATCTTATTGGTGGGGCCTTTGAGGATACACTTCGACCCATTGGGATATTTTGTTATTTTTACAGACAAAAAAACAATAATAATTACCTCAATTTTTTTCATCAATCCCGTAAGACACTCCTGATTAAAATAGTCCGAATAACTCCCTATCTTGTCAGCCTGTTCCATCGTCAGGAACCCTATAAACTCCTTATAAACATCCACTCCTTCGGTGTCTAACGTCTTTTCTACCTCCTTTGTGAAGGCATATACGTCATCAGTGTCAGGGTTGAATTGAGAGATGATGTTGTTGAGCTTCTTTTTCATCCAGACACTTCGGGCTATGGTTGATCGGATGGTAAGTTTGAGTTGGAATGATGTAACTGCCACTGCGAAAAAAAGTCATATGTAATTAAATCATTTACTTAACGCTCTACGCAACGCAACCATATATCGTCGGCTGACAACCAAAACTCACTATAAAAACTGTCACTACTCTTAGCAACCTCTTATGTCAGTATTGAATTAGAACTGAGATACGATCTCTATTTCAAGTAGGTATTTGTTACTAGTGAGTTTTGGTTGTCAACCGACGATATAGCAACTTTTATTTTGAACTCTATTGACGGCAGTTAGGGTTCAAATTTGAAATTCATTTCTGTAAGTCTAATGAAGTATTATTGAGGGTTAAGATAGATGTATCCACACGAAAACGCTTCTAGTGGTGATGTATTTTATTAGGAAGGGTTAGAATATTGCAAAATAATTACAACCATTAGAATATCTTCGTTATCGCGACTGTTATTCAGGAAGTAAAATTACTATAACGAAGGTTGTTGCTATAAGTTTTGATTCTAAAGTTTGCTATATTTTACTACAAACTGCTCTCAACCAAACAAATAGGTTGTATTAACCCGGCGGGAGTGTGGCAGGGTTAATAGTTATTTATGGAAAACATACCTATTTCATCCAAGCTATACTGCACAGGCACCATCGGCTTCTGAAGTCCAAAATTTGAACTATTTTCCATCGCCTTCATCTGACCGTATAACGCTGCTAACGCCAAAGAATACTTCGACTTATAACTATTTACAAGCAATCTCAATTTCTTCGACGCTTTAGGATATTTCACATTTTTCTTCTCTTTACACGGACACAGTGTCCTTGTAGGCATTTTGAAGAAATCCGTTATTAATTTCTGTTTCATTTTACTGATCTTCCTCAGTTTTATGCAGCATGGACAATGATCGCTTGATATTGGTGCACTACTAAATGGTATAATCACAGAGACCCTATTTCTTTGCGTAGATTCATTTTCATTGACTTCTGATGAGCAAATTGGAGTTGTAGCGCTGTCAGTAGTATTAGTTATGACAGATACAGGTACTAAATAAGATCCTGTGGAGGTTTTGACTATGTTGTAGATTACTGGGGTACTAGGAATTTCTGTGGTTACGTTAAGTGGAGTTAAGGGTGGAACAGTAGGCGTTCCTATAGGGGTCAATGCTGGAACGGCTTGCCCTGTTCCTACTACGACATCGAATTTGTCCTGCTTTGTTTTAGGGGGTTGGACAGGGAGGTTAGAGGGGCGATTGTATATGAATTCTTTGGTGAAATCGATAGGAAGGGGCTTTTTCGGAGGAGGGGTAACAGCGGCGCCGATTTCTACGGGAACTCCGGCGGGGGCCTGCCCGAAGCGGTTTAGGAAGGTTGATCGCCGGTGCATGGCGTCCTGAAAAAAAAAAACAAATAATTATTTTCTTCGGTTACCGCGAGGATTACACATGAAATAAAACTATGAAAACGGATAAACTCGCGTATATTAACTAATTTTAACTTCATTCCGACATTTCGAACACTTTACAGGGTTCGTGGTCTGCGGGCATCCGCAGACGACGTTTCGAACACTTTACAAGGTTCGAAACGTCGGAATGAAGTTAATATACGCGAGTTTATCCGTTTTCATAGTTTTATTTCAAATACTTATTTGTGAAAGTAGCATCTTTTAATTGAGTAAAAACTCAAAAGGATTTTATAATGTCGGTCTGAAATATTGCAGGAAATAAGCTGGGAAAGCAAAAAACCTGCACAAGAAAATAAATCATCTAGACGTGTCGCCACTTTCAAGGAGCTTTTTATAACCGAGAATATAGCATTCTATTCATACTTTCTAGGATTTATTTATTTATTTAACACGCTCGGTACGGTCGGTCGGTACGGGGTCCCCGCAACCCCGTACAAGTATGGTTAATTGTTAACTAACTGCCGCAGCGAACGTGTTAAATTAAATAAATTAATAATAAAAAAAACTAACGTCTGAAAATCCCGTAACTACGGATCAGTAAAATACATATTTCTTTTGTTATTATAGGTACATTACTACGTGTTTATGTCTAGTTAACTGTTGCAAAGTCTACGAATAAATAATCATTTTTAAATTCTATTCTAAAACGTACCACAAACTGCTTGCATCTTAACCCTTAAATGCATGACCATGACAAAGATTTATTCTAATTTGAATTCTGACATGTTGTCAATAGAGTCGAAAATACATGATGCATATATATTATCAAACCGGAATGAGAAAGGGATTCGAAAGTACTGTTGACACAACAAATGACACAAAATTTTATCTAGAAAAGAGTTGTTTATAGATGTAGTGAGTGATTGATTAATCTAATGTCTGTAAGTCTCTGCACGAAAACTATGAATATCTAAATATAACTGTGAATATATCCTAGATTGACTAGTACACTGTTGTGTCAACAGTACTTCCGAATCCCATTCTAATCGCGGTTTGATAATACATCACAATGCATTTAAGGGTTAATTTAGTAGAAATTTTGAAAAATACAACGTACTAACTGATTTCCATGTGTTAGTGATTCTAGGTAAAGTTATCGTGTGAATATCACGTAAGTTTGAATGAGTTTTACTAAACGTACCGAAAACCGCTTGCTGGTCTGCGAGAGATGTTTAACCCAGATCCTCGGCATTTCGTTTTCGGGCTGTTCGTAGAGGGTCAAGTTAGGGTTGAATGGCAGTAGGCTGTGTTGCACTGGTGTCACTTCTCGCGTTGTGAAGAATTTCTGAAAGTGAATATTGCATTGAAGTATAGGAGGTTTAAACCGGGGACCATGACCCAGGGTATCTCATACCCACCCCTGTTACTTATGGCAATAATGACAAAGTCTATTTTCCAATGACATTTTTTCACCTCATGCTCGCCGGGTTAATGGAATTTTTACTTGAACAGTACACTGGCTGAATGTAACTATTTTGGGGGGTTGTGTAACGTAAGTTCCATTTCCATTATTTCCGAGTTTTATTGTAATTTTACTGGAAACGTATGTAATTTTACGGAAAAGTCCTGGGTGCTTAGCCAAGTTGCCAATCAATCAGCGCTTAGTCGTCAATCGTAAACGAAAGGCAGCTAACTGTCTTTGTCGTACTAATATGAAAGAGTGACAGAGAGGGAAAACTACGATACGCAACTAAGCGCTAGCGATTGGCAACTTGGCTAAGCATCCTGATCGATGATTAAGATCCCTCGAAGATCCTCTTAATGGATCAAAACATGTCGAGCTATCATCGATATCCATTTTCGATCCATTAACAGAATATTCTACAAGGTGGCTAACAAATAAGTGCATTCCCTAGGTTTATGGAAGTTTCCGAAGGATCCTAACCTTTATTATTCGGGGTTATATGGATAAAATGTCACAATTAGCTCATCTACAGCACCTGAACTGGATAGTTCAATTAACTCACAATTAGGAGATTTGTTTTCGCAGTTTCTTTGTCTCCATAGTGAAAGTTGCTTAGCGCGACCGTCAGCAAAACAGCTGTATAAATATATTGCCCTCTTTTTGTGTTTTCGAAGACATAAATAATATTGCTGACTGTTAATCAGCATGGCCGTGTGGTGACGGCAGTAAGAATACATTTGTCACCACCCCAACTCCTCCTGTGGGTGTCGTAAGAGTCGACTAAGGGATTGAAGTGTCACTGACCATTATTTGATAAAAAACAATGATGATGGGCAGCAGCGTCATCATAGTGGACACATTACTGCGATCGCCAACCCGCGTGCCCAGCGTGGCGATTATGGGCATTTACCTCCTAATGCGTCTATACGCATAGTTAATAGGAGAGGCCTACGTCCAGCAGTGGACTATTATAGGCTGATGATGAATCAGCATTAAAAAATTCCATCCTTTCCATCTTACCAATATTTCTATAAGACGGAAAGGGCTAGGCACTTACAAGATAAGGGGGTAGGTACTTACAACGATAGGATTATCCTTATTGTCCTTGTTATGTTTCCTCACATGCTTTATATGTCTGAGCAAGCATCTCGGCTGCAGCCACGGAAACATGTGTTTGCACACTAACTGTAAAGTCACTACGAGACCGGGTCGATGCACGTTGTTAACTGGCTGGAGCTTGAATAACTCGGGGTTGTCTTCTACGTATTGCCAGAATTGGTCGATGCCCATGGCTATCAGTCTGGAAGGCAATCAAGATATTTCAGTATACATCGTCAGCCTGTCTCAGTTCACTGGACATAGGCCTAATATCAAAAGAATACCCTAAGAATACAGGCCTAAGAATACATTTGTCACCACCCCCTCCTGCGGGTGTCGTAAGAATCGACTAAGGGATTGAAGTGTCACTGACCATTATTTGATAAAAGATTGATGATGGGCAGCAGCGTCATCATAGTGGACACATTACTGCGATCGCCAATCCGCTTGCCCAGCGTGGCGATTATGGGCATTTACCTCTTAATGCGTATAGCATAGTTAATAGGAGAGGCCTACGTCCTGCAGTGGACTATCATAGGTTGATGCATGCATGCAGGCCTAATATCTACGCGTATGGACGCATTAGGACGGAAATGCTCATAATCTCTTCAAACGAAGAGACGGGTAGTGGAATGAAAGTACGCTCTTTTCTTGAAGGTATGAAGGTCGTAGAAATGCAGCGAGCGGTCGTTCCATTTAACTGCGCGATAAACTTTGAGATACCTTTTTTTTTGTAACGTAGGTATTTATATGATTTCTATTCAGAATCGTGAGCGCTTTCAATATAGGAGAAAAAAAATGTTCCGAAATTTATATACGTTTTCCGTACTTTCCATTCCGTTACCGCCATACAAAATGTATGAAATAATGGTAACGGTATGGAAAAAACCTTGGGACACAATTTTTCTCCTATCAGGAAAGAGCTCGCCTTTCTGAGTGGAAATCATTTCAAAGGTTCCAAATCCAAAAAAAAGTAGCGGACAACTTTAAATAAAATAAACAAATAAATATCTTGGGACATCTTACACAAATCGACTTAGTTCCACGGTAAGCTCAATTAAGTAAGTGGGTACCGAGCGATGATATATTATATAATAGATAGATACATAGAGATACCTATATACGTAGACAGCAATGAGCCCATAACCAAGGAACAATTATTTGTGATAAATAAATACACAAATAATGTCCTCGCCGGAATTCGAACCCGGAACCTCCAGCTTCAAAAGCAGGGTCACTACCAACTAGGCTACGGAGGCTGGCTTTGAAAAAAATGGCCAACTTACTCATCTTCGCACCGTAGATAGCAGAACTTCCTTGTGCCATCGGACCGGTACGGCATACAGGGTAACAGATGCGGGTACAGAAACACGGGACTATTCGCCACCACGTTTAAGAACATACTGTGGAAATTGCCGACGTATAAATTGCTCTGGGCTGCGCGGCGGCGACTGAAAGATAAAGAATTTATGTCATTTTTATTTTAACGACAAGCGGATCTTAATTGCGTAATAGTACATTACGACACAAGTGCGAAAAACATGAAATTCGAAACGAGTGACTCCCTATCGGTCGTGTTTTAAATCGACACGAGTTACGAATTTCGTTTTTGCACGTGTCTCGTACGACGTTTTTTAGTGCAGATGGCCCTCCGAAGTTTTGGACCTGACGTAAAATTACACACTTCTCGCACTAGAGCCTGAAAAGGCACCATCTGTACTAAAACATACGTTTAATTTTGTCCTGACGTTTCGGCCATGACGTTATGCTCAAGGTCGCAGGCAGAGGCCACGATTAAGTCGGGACTTAATTTGTCGTTAAAAAATGTGTGATCATCGTGAAAGTTTAAATCAATATTATGTAATTTTTGCCTTCATTCTTCTTTGATATTAAAGATGAGCTAAGTAGAAAATGTATAATGTTTTATGTCGACTTACGCTCTTTCGATCTCCTTCTGAACGAATCTGAAATTAGAAAAATATTGATTTCACTAATAAAATCACTATGAAGAAGTTGATCATCAATGTTATAATAAAACTAAAAGCATAAATTAAATGTACTATGTATAGATAAATCACTGAGAGCATGTAATTGCGTAAATAGTGGTATTGTGGGTTCGATAATTCATATATGGGTGAATACATTTCTTTTTGTTTGTCATTGCCATGGTCACTGTCTTCTGAGTCACGTAGGTTTTTTACAAAATATACTACTCAAATTATGCAAACATGCATGTAGTCCATGTTTGTAGGTAGCCCATTAAGGAAACGGCTTTTTTGTCAGCCTCCGTAGCCTAGTTGGTAGTGACTCTGCCTACGAAGCTGGAGGTTCCGGGTTCGAATCCCGGCGAGGGCATTCTTTGTGTATTTATTTATCACAAATGTTTGTTCCTTGGTCATGGCTGTCTATGTATTTAAGTATCTATATGTATCTATCTATTATATATATCGTCGCCTGGTACCCACATTACAAGCCTTAATTGAGCTTACCGTGGGACTAGGTCGATTTGTGTAAGATGTCCCAAGATATTTATTTATTTATTAACATCAGATTAATCATAATCATGTTTGCATAGATTAAGTAGCACGTTTTTCCATAGAAGACTCAGGTGACCGTAACCAAGGTAGTAACGGACAAGAAAAAGTTGATTCACCTATATCCAAAACATTACGCAGATGGTGCAATACTAAATTACATAATCACTAAATAAAAAAAAACTACAACCGATTTATCCAAGATCATTGCCATGACATTGTCAGTACTCAGTAATCAGCTCTAAAATAAAAAAATATCATTAACATCCATTCACCCAGTTGGTAGTTCTGAGGTAACAAACGTAAAAAAAAACATACAATTGAATTGAGAAACTCCTACTTTTTTAATATCTTCACAAGTAGTACTTACTCGATCATCTCGTGGTTTTCAGGCGTGTCAGCCGAAACGCACTTTTCCCAACTCAGCACTAAATCCAAAGCTGGCTTCAGATTGCACACGTTGGCCACTGATTTAGGATTCTCCGCCATCAACTTGCCGAATGTTATCTGGAGATTGGATTAAAATTTTGCTAAATACAAATATTATAAAATAAGAAAAATACAATAGCTGGAACATCTGGATTTGTGCACCAAGAACAATATTGTCTCGAGTTTGGACCTACCAGACATCTGTAATAGGGTCAATCACTTTTTTGTCACGCGTTGCTATGGTTACATTGGTTACGTTATCATAAAATGTATAAAATAGGACGTTACGACACGTGCGAAAAACTTGAAATTCGAAACGAGTGGCGATGTTTTAAATCGATACGAGTTACGAATTTCCTTTTTGCACGTGTCTCGTACAACGTTTTTTAGTACAGATGGACCTCCGAAGATTTGGACCTGACGTAAAATGAGCCACTTCTCCCACTAGCGCCTAAAAAAGGCACCTTCTGTACAATTTTTTTTTTAATAGTTACGTGGCCATCCACTAATCATGTTTGTAGAGCGTGAATAATAAATTCTTCTAACAAACTATGCAACATTTGTCCCCTGGGTGACGTGACAGAATAATAACGGAAAAAAACGTGATTGACCCAATACTCCTAGTTAAACACAAGTGGGACTTAAAGGTAAGATAAATTAACGATAAAAATGTGTTTATTGCACAGCTACATAAAGAATTACTTATACAAATGTTGCTGTACAGTCACCACATGGGAATGTTGAGCCACTTGGCAATGGATGCAATTTGGTCGTGTAATATTATGGGTTCGGTAGTTTTCGTTAGTAGGCACGATCGCGACATGACCGATGTTCCCCGATGATATGTCAGTCAAATACGAATCTTTGTTGCGTCAAAATTTCAGTGTGTCAAAACTAGTTGAAATAATAAACATTTCTTCGTCTACGAGAATTAAGGATTAGTCATCGGCCATTATTAGACGCTAGATGTCGTTGTTCCTCGAGGAAACTGGATAACGACAGTTCTTCATAGATTTGTTTAAAACCGTTTAGTAATTTTTTTTGGTATTTGCTTCAAATCGGAAGCCATGATTTATCTGATATAAATAGGCGAGATATTTTTTCCATTCATATTTATATAAATAGGCATGTTATCGAGCAATTTTAAATTATTTTTTTAATTAACAGAGACAAATGCTATTGCTGTCTTTATTATCATTCGTTACAGCTCAGTTGACGTTAGTTGAAAACTTATGTAATGTAACCTTTGTAGAAATATGGTAGGTAACCTTTGACAATCTACCCATAATCCTATAATCTGTCAGTAGCCATAAAAATGTATAATAGAAACTTGATAGTTTCTGACTGAAATTCTAACTTTGAAAAAATACCTGTCAGTGACAGCCGTTAAAAGGAAAGTGAACGAAATTACCATCAGGGCTCTGAAGTTAGATTGACGTCTCCAGGTCTAAAGCGGATGTTATAACGTAACTATAGTAACGTCAGCTTCCGGAAAAATAGCGAACAATCATTGGTTAAACATTTTTGTTATTACGTAACCATGGTAATGTCACCTTCTGAAGAATACGCGAGCGGTCATTGGCTAACCGTAGCAACGACCGCCCCATTGGTCAGCAGAGTTCGGCCGAAGTCGTGATACCAGCCTCATAAGAGTTCGGAACCCGATTTGTATTATTCGACCAAGTTGCGAACAGTGGCAAGTGGCTCAACAATCCCGTGTGGTGACTGTACATAAGTAAGTGCATAGAAAGTGAGAAGCCGAAGTACCAGGAGTCCCCGCACTAGGCTAGGCCTGTATCGCGAGAGACCAGGTAAGCATTTTTATGTCACAGAGGAAGACAATAGGAAAAAAAACATAAGGATAAGGTACCTACTTAAAGTGGGATATAACACCAATCGCATGGATTCCAAGAAAAACGGGATCTTTTCCACACCTGGGACTGGGTCTGTGTTTCAGTGTTAGTATCATCATCATCAGCATATGTTAGTCCACTGCTGGACGTAGGCCTCTCCTATTAACTATGCGTATAGACGCATTAGGAGGTAAATGCCCATAATCGCCACGCTGGCAAGCGGATTGGCGATCGCAGTAATGTGTCCACCATGATGACGCTGCTGCCCATCATCAATGTTGTAAAATGGTCAGTGACACTTCAATCCCTTAGTCGACTCTTACGACACCCGCAGGAGGAGTTGGGGTGGTGACAAATGTATTCTGACTGCCGTTACAGTGTTAGTATACTCACCAGATATTCCTTATAAGTGGGAGCGAGCGCCCAGTGCATGGGGTGCACGAACAGCTGGAGAAAATTGGAGGTAGCCAGTTGTATGTGTTGCCGCAGCTGCTGCTGGAAGATCTGGATCTGTTCTGGTAGCACCTGGAACAATTTTACTACAGATTAAGGTCGTTTGTGGTCTACCGGTAAAACGCACGGCTGTTATGGCCTGACCACTGCGACCATATATAACATGGACGTCTAACGCCAGCTCAAAAATGAACCCAAACACAATTGTGCCAAGATGGGCAGGACATAGCACTTTTCTTAACACCGCGCATATTTCGGCGCAACATCTTTGACAAACGTTTATAGAATATAACCAATCAAAACTTTTATGGACCAATCACAACTATTTTTAAATGGCGGTTAAAGTTTTTATAGGTTGAATATTGAAATTCATTCCATACGTCGCACTCTAGCGGGCAGTTTCGTGGCAACGTAAGGTTTACAAAAAAAATCTTAACTTACGATTATTATAATGTATTTAGTATTTGTAACAGTTTATTTGAATTCGTTGAAAAGAAGCCAAAACGTGTATTCGCTATAGCCAGCGTAGAAGAGGAAGTGAAGTTTATTCATACACAATTACACATTCCTCCGAGATAAAAAGTAACATACAATTTTTGCAAAATTCGAATTTGCCAATGCAGTCTCCCTTTAATGTAATAAATAAGACTATAAGCAACTTGTCAAAAGTACGCCTGCACCCTAAAGGAAAACAAGTATATCTGAAATTACAAAGTGTCTTAAAATCGAATCCCGGGAATCGACACTAAAAATGATAAATAGTCTAATTCAAAACGAAGAGGTTGAGACTACAAATAATGTTAACCAAAACACACTTCATTGACCGTTGACCGCCGGCAATTTAGAAAAAATATATAACATAGCTACTTAAGTAAATTAAATATCTTACATACTAGTTAATTGTATTTTTATTTAATATTGAATGAATACTAAAAAATAGTACGTTACTAACGTACTACCTCAGTTTCTAAGATATTTAGAATTGTACATTATAAATACTAGGTACCAAATACTAAGTACAAATACTTCTGCTTATTTGAAAATGAATTGATGTATTTGTGAACCTTATCTATCATTTTGACATGCCACCAAAATGCCCGCTGGAGTGCGACGTATGTTCATTACCGTGATGGATTGGAAAGGGGGTGACACTTGTCAACAAAAAATCAGGACCGTTTTGAAATGCAATTTAGTATGGCGTGCGGCTTCCATGTTTTATTTGTTCGTAGGTAGCGGAGTAATACAAATCTCTGTACGTCATAGAATAATATTTTGTCTTAAAACTTATTTTTTTGTCGGCAAGTGTGATGAAAAACATTGTATGCACCACGGTCGGTAAGCGGAATACTAACTCGAGTCATTGAAAGCGCTAATCTAACATTCTCGTTAGTAATTCCGTACACTCTCTTGATGCACAATGTACAAATGGCCAGCGCTTTTCGATGAGCCTATAGTAATTGCTTACTCTGGTAACAGCATACTTACCTGCTGCTACAGATCGGGTGCCATAGTTATGGCTAGCATGAGATAGTATGTTATAGTTCTATAAATATAAATTGAATGTTTATTTTTACTATAATGTAGGTAGAAAGTTACCAATTTACAGTACCGGCCAATAATATATCACATTCGTGACTTTTTGTATGAGCGTGTATACAGTAAGCGGTACATGTTCGCATGTAGATAGCATATTTTTCGGCACTTTTGCAGAAATTAATGATGAAAATTGCAATTAAATATTGTGAATAACAATGGAATACACAGCCTATTGCTAAAAAGCTGTAGTAAAAAAAAGAATTTCACTACTAATTTCATCCTTTACAAAAAAAATCTTCATGAAAAAATTACTACATGATACAAAGTCTTTTCATCGCTAACAGTGCTAGCACAAAGGCCTATGCCTATACTAGCTATATTCGTAAGGTGGAAAGTGTAGAAATCACTTGACATATATAAACAAAAGTTGAACTGAAAAATGTGAATGTGATATATTATTGGCCGGTACTGTATATTTCACAAACTACTATCTGGATTGCTATGCCCGGTTAGTCTAAATTACCTTGGCCCCCTGTTCGACTTGCACGGTCATGGTTTGTTTGCTGACGAGCAGGTTCTGAAGCGGCGGCGGCGGCACCGAGCCCGCGTCTGCCGGGGCCGCGTCGACGGCACCCTCCACCGTTGAAATCGTTACTTGGGTCGAGGGCCTGATCAAATAATTAAATAAATAATAAATAAATATCTTGGGACATCTTACACAAATCGACCTAGTCCCACGGTAAGCTCAATTAAGGCTTGTGATGTGGGTACAAACAGCAACACTCCTAACTGACCATTAAAGACAGAGCAGAGAGAAAATGAAAGAGATAAATATATTTATATTATGTCAACTTCAAATTAAATAACACACGGGAATATTTATTGACGCAACTTGGTCGAATAATACAAATCGGGTTCCGAAATCTTATGAGACTGGTATCACGACTGCTGCCGAACTCTGCTGACCAATGGAGCGGGCCTTGCTACGGTTAACCAATGTTCGCTCGCGGTTTCTTCAGAAGGTGACATTACCATGGTTACGTAATAACCAAAACGTTTAACCAATGATTGATGATTGATTTTCCGGAAACTGACGTTACTATAGTTACGTTATATATAACATCCGCTTTAGTCCTGGAGACGTCAATCTAACTTCAGAGCCGGTAATTTGACTGCTAAGCTGCTATGTAGAAATTTTCGTTCATTTTCCTTTCAACGGCTGTCACTGTCAGATATTTTTTCAAAGTTAGAATTTCAGCCAGAAACTATCAAGTCTCTATTAAACATTTGTATGGCTACTGACAGATTAAAGGTCGACTGTCCTATAAAGGTAGACTGTCCAACGTCTATCTACCCCATGGATTTAGAATATGGATATGGATTTGACAACGTAATAATAATAGCAAGAACGAAAGGGATGGTCTTATGAAACTTTTTACTAGTGGAAGTGAAAAGGAACGATAATCGTCCGTCCTTATCACTGTGCCACTATTTTGTGTGTGTGTGTGTGTGTTAGATGCTAAGTCTAAGTGCCACACACACAAGTATCTTCTTAAAAAACTGGCCAAGTGCGAGTCGGACTCGCGCGCGAAGGGTTCCGTACCATTATCAATTTATTATTAAAAAAATACAGTTAAATCAACCTACCTCAAAAACTAAAAGAGATAATTTAATCAAACCAAAAATCGTTGATAGAGTTTATTAATGTGCGTAACATATATTTTTTGTAGAATTTTATATCGCGTAGTTTAAAAAATAGAGGGGGGGGGACACATTTTTCAGACTTTGAGAGCTGATATCTCGAAAACGATTTGCTTAAATTTAAATAAGATTTATAAACCTTCATATAATTTTCAAAGACCTTTCTATTAATACCCCATACGCTTATATACAACTAAAAAAAATTTTCTATCCCTCAGTTACATGTATGGAGGGCCCCCACCCCAATGGTTTTTTTTACAATTTAGTATCATAATCCTGTAGCGGTTCATACAACACATATCCTTACCAAATTTCGTTACTGTAGCATTTATAGTTTCCGAGTAAATCAGCTGTGACAGACGGACAGACGGACAGACGGACATGACGAATCTATAAGGGTTCCGTTTTTGCCATTTTGGCTACGGAACCCTAAAAAAGTATGTAGTAACTGACTATGTCTATCCCTCTTAGTGGCACACTATGTGCGGCCCCTCGATCTACCCTATTGCCACAAAGGTTACATAAGTATTCAACTAACGTCAACTAAGAGATGTGACGAATGATAATAAAGACAGCAATAGCATTTGTCTCTGTCAATGGAAAAAATAATTTAAAATTGCCCGATAACATGGCTATTTGAAAAAATATCTTGACTTGAAAAAATACCTCGCCTATTAACCCGGGGAGCATGACCCAGGGTATCTCATACCCACCCCTGTCACTTATGTCAAGAATGACAAAGTCTATTTTCCAATGACATTTTTTCACCTCATGCTCGCCGGGTTAATGTTAGATAAATCATGGCAAGCCGTGTGGTGACGGCAATAAGAATACAATTTGTCACCACCCCAACTCCTCCTGCGGGTGTCGTAAGAGTCGACTAAGGGATTGAAGTGTCACTGACCATTATTTGATCAAAGATTGATGATGGGCAGCAGCGTCATCACAGTGGACACATTACTGCGATCGCCAATCCGCTTGCCCAGCGTGGCGATTATGGGCATTTACCTCCTAATGCGTCTATACGCGTAGTTAATAGGAGAGGCCTACGTCCAGCAGTGGACTATCATAGGCTGATGATGATGATGAAATCATTGCATCCGATTTGAAGAAAACATACTTTTTTTATATGGTTTTTATTTTTTGTTACATTAATGAATAAATTCTTGTTGACCTCGTAAAAACATTAATAAATTACTAAACGGTTTTAGACAAATCTATGAAGAACTGTCGTTATCCAGTTTCCACTAGGAACAACGACATCTAGCGTCTAATAATGGCCGATAGCTAATTCTTAATTTTCGTAGACGAAGGAATCTTTATTATTATGTCAACTAGTTTTCAAATACTGAAATTTTGACGCAACAAAGATGACATATCATCTAGTCGGGGGAAGAAAAGTTTTTGGTCACATTAAATCCTACAGTTTCGGAAGCTTTTTCTAATGAATATTTAGGGTATACAGAGTCACACCATGCAATAATCCCCAGTGCCGCGCGAGAGCTTCTTATCCAGTCGAGGACTTGAAGGTCAATAATAGGAACAGCACGTTCAATAATTTCTACCCTCGAGATTATGCTTTAATTCTATTGTTTCAGATGATTTATAATTAAGGAAAAAAAATCCCCAGTTTTTTCGTAAAGCTTATAAAAAAAAATTATACCTTAATTTTTTTTTCCTTCTTTGATAAAAAATTTAACTTACAAAATCTTGCGCAATTCGAAAATTTGGTCATTGGACCAAAATAAAGATATAAACGGCTTAGTAACTTTTCTCCGCGGTGACACAGTTGCATCTATTTTTTTTTCACTGTTATTATTTTATTTTGCTTATAAGACGTTTCAATGAAAACGTACAGCCACGATGATCTATTTCTTAGATAATATGTTTATTAACACGCAAAATAAAAATAAAATATTTGAAATATATTAAGTGATTTACGAGCAATCGACATTAACAGCTATAATCTTAAAACGAATATTTTTTAAATCCCGCCTTCCCGCGCATGTGCCTACGATACGTGTGCGGCGATGCCGTGCGCTGTGCGTGAAAGAGAGAGGTATAGTTATATATACAGGGTGTGGCCAATAATAGGAGCTTTAAATTTAAGCGATGAATCTTTGGACTATACGCAATTACCTAGACCTTATCATAATGCTTCAAAGTTAACCAACTCTGAGATATAGCACTTCAAAGTTGCAATATCAATGTATTTAACCATCGTTAAATTGTCGTTAACGATCGTTAGATGTCTTGGTACAAGGTGGTCTCTTGGTACTGAGGCGAAGTTTCATAATCTACTCAATCGAAACTAGTTCTTAAGCCCAGGTATAAAGAACAACTAATCGCGTGAGAACACGTTTATTTTGACAAGTTTGTTTTAAAATTCTCCAAAAAGATGCCCTAGCAACAAAGAGGTTTTTACTTTATCATCGGAAGTTTACAATGACACCTCGAAAAAGACAGCGAACCTAGCAAGCACATCTTGGGTTTGATTGCCGCTCGCGAAATTGTCGCGGCTACTCGTCTCGTTTTGATTGTATTTATTAAAAAAGCCGCGAGAAGGCCGTGAGTGACTATCAAACACAAGATGTGCTAGACCCACCAACGACTGTTTTGTACTGTAGAGGGGTGCCTGTCGTGTCGCATAACCTCGATTGTCCTAAAATTTTTTGGCCGAGAATGTTTGGCATAATGTTACATGGCATACTACTTGTTTAGCCTACTTAATTTTGCGCTTACACGTTTAAAATACCTACACCATATTTATTCTAATATTCATTACTCGAACGTCAAATGACCTAAAGCATAATCATCCTAATGTTCACTGTAATAAATATTGTTTTCCCTACTACTCGAACTGTCAATTTTCACTGCGCCTACTTTTATCATGTCCGAAATTTCATTCAAAAAGGCATTTTAGTAACAACATGCAAAACATTTGAACAACAGGGTGAATGGTTAAAAAAATATTCAAGTAATAAACTAGGGTAAAACCGACGTGGATTGGTTAGATTTCGAAGCTAGGGCAGAGTGAATGGCGTAGTCTTTAAATACTTAAGTATTTTTAATCAATTGTTTACACATCCTCATACTTACAAAACCAAAAAAAGGGGGGACGGGGGGCGAAGCCTCCACCAGGGGGGCTCGGGGGGCGAAGCCCCCCGCATTAAAAAAGAAATAATCTGAACCTTCCCCTACCTTAACCTGGATAGGTTAGTTAGGTACCTTTTATCCCTTAGAGCGGAAATAGAAGCCCCGCGCAGCGGGGCTTCGTCGACCGGTTCCCAGGTCAAAATTGCTCACTTAAATTCTTTGGACAACAGGGCTAATTATTCAGTAATAATTAAGTATAAGGAATCAAAATTTTTTTTTTAATTAGTTAAAGGTAGGTAATCACTTTTAGTACATTATACATATAGTAGGAACATCACCATTATGAACAATAATTTTTCGATACATATACATTAGACACAAAGATCATTAGGACAAACAATATTTAGGAACAACCAAGTTAGGATTAACAATTTCGTCATAACAAAAATATGCGCAACAATGTTTATGCCATACATTTTTCGGCGTAAAGTTGTTATGCGACAAATTTTTCGAAATAAAAACATTATGCCACCCGATATAGAGACCCACTGTAGATATTTGAATTCCAACAAATATGTTATACCTACTAGATTGTGCACCAAAAAACATAATTTAGCAAAAACGAGACTTATTTCAACACTAGGTCCTAGAGTAGATATTTCTTTATAAGCTAGGAACGGTCCTGGCGAGAAGTTTGCTGCTGCTAGGGTGTCCTTGTCTAACGTCTTGTCGGATACCTAAAACAATCTTTTAGACTAGAAGAAATGGTAGAAAACTTTTTAATCATTACAATCGAAAAGAGGTGGGTATCTGCGAGTTGCTGTCTAACACAAGATTTGCTAAGCCGCACATGGCATATTTATAGCAGTCCCTTTGCTTTACCTAAGACAGGACAATTATACGAGGGCTGTTCCGAAAGTTTTTGGTTGCTCCGGTTCTATTCATGCGATTTAAATTAAATTTATACTATTGTGAGGGATATTTTAATACTTATTATGGTTTATAAATTTATGCATGTAATGGGAATAGTTTTTTTATTATATTTTTTTTACAAAAAGCTGTTTTGTATGAAATTTAACATTGTATGGAAAAATTGGTCATTTTTGACACATTGAAGCATATTTTGTATAAAAATATTTGAAAGCCGTACTTAAATATACCCGGGATAAATAATTTAGTTAATTTTGCGTTTTTTTAATTATAATTGAAGAACAATGATTATTGATTGAATGATGATTTTAACAATATTCGAAATTCCAATTTTAGAGT